>JAQZBX010113336.1:0-10114 GCA_029593785.1 Cabassous unicinctus | reverse complement strand
TGTTACATTAAAATATAGGGGATTCCCATAAGCCCTGCTCCCTACACCTCCCACATTTTCCCACATTAACAACATCCTTCATTAGTGTGGTACATTTGTTACAATGAATGAATACATATTGGAGCATTGCCACTGAGCATGGGTTGTATTTTACATTGTAGTTGATACTCTCACCTGCACAATTTTGTAGGTTATGGCAAGATATGTAATGGCCTGTATCTCTCATTGTAATGTCATTCCTACAATTCCCAAGTCCCGAAAATGCCCCCATATTTCACCTGTGTTTACATCGCCCTGCCCTCAGAACCTCCAGTGGCCACTGCCTCTACATCAATAATATAATTTCATCCATTTCTAGAATCACAATAAGTCTATAGTAGAATACCAGTAAGTCTACTATGGTCCATTATTCATTCCTCAATCCTGAGGATTCTGGGATGGTGATGCCCACTTCACCTTTAATTAAGAGGGGACTTAGATACCATGGAGCAGCATATGGATTGGACTTTCTTGCTTGGTGTTGTAGAATCTATCTGTTCCTTGCAATGGTCATTGTTCATCATCATCTCCTTTTTAGTTGTCCTGGGTGAGTCCAATGAACTGGAGAGTAGGGGTTGCAATTCTGTTGAGATTCAGAGCCCAGCTGGCACATGGACAGCCCAAAGATTTTAGTCTCTTGGGTGTATACTTATCAACCCTAGAACTAATTTTATGTTCAAATAGAAGAGTCAGAAGAGCCATGTTTAGGAAAACCACAGCGGAGTCCAACTCTGTCACACTGGGGAGAATAAATTTGAAAGTAGGGCCCACTGGCAAAGCATCAATCTCCTGAGCTCTCTACCCTGACTACAGTCTCTGAAGGTTTTCAGAGCCCTCACGATCCCCACTATTTGAGGTAGTATTTACTTTGGCAGTCATTGAAATTTTGCTGAGACGTGTGTAAGTGTAATCTCAGGAAGGAACTCCCGATTCAGTTTGAATTCTTTTAGCCATAGAAACTCATTTGTCTTTACCTTGTCCTCCTTTTGGTCAAGGTCTTTTCCAGTTGAATTGCTAGTTGGTGTTTGGTAGTAATCCCTTGGACCCAGGGAAACTCATCCCTGGAAGTCATGTCCTACACTAGGGGGAAGGTAATGCATTTATATGCTGAGTTCGGCTTAGAAAGAGGCCATATTTGGCTAACTCAGATTTAATTCAGGAAAACTGTCATTCTCTCACCCATTGCCTGAAGGTCTACAATGCCTTTCTGCTACCCTCTGGACTTTTTTCATATGGTTGGTTATAAAGACTCCAGACTATCTAAATTTTACATAAAGAGGAGTCTGAACTTCTACAGGAGTATCAGTTATGACACAATTTTGACAAAAAAGAAAAAAGTGACAAAAGTAGCAGGGGTTACAAAAAGGTTGTTTGATGGAGATAGAAATAACAAAAGAAAGCTTTTATTGAAACATAGCAGTTTGAGAATGAAGAATTCTTTTAACAAAAGAATAATTTATTTTTTCCCTCAGTCTGCCAGACCTGATTATATTTGATTATGGGCTTCATTATTATTGGCATTTATTTTTGTAGCATCCCAATCCTCTGGATCCTTAAAATATTAATGTCCCTTCAACATGTTTCAAAAAGACTTTAACCTTGCTTCCAAAAGTATTAGACATGCAAATAGGTTTCTGATTTATTGTAGTTTGCATGGTATATACATGATGTATTTTATTTAGATATTAAAAATGATTTTTAAATCACAAGGGATAAAAATAGTGTGCACAAATTTTAAGCAAATCTTTAAAGGCAAAAAAAAATGGAACTTTTTTTTAAATCAGAAAGAATTTAGAAAACCTATTTGAAGAATTATTAAATAACTAAATAAATTGAGAGATATTTTGAGAACAGAAAGCAGCAACATAATCAGCTAATATACCAAACATAATATGGTTAATCATTATTCTTCAAAACTAGTTTGTTTTATTAATTGATATATATTTGTAATTATAATAAATTATAGTCAAAGGCAATAGCCTATTAGGAAATACTCCTGAATGATCCTTGAGATGCTACTCTTTATTATACACCTACAAAGACATATTTGCACATACATACAAATTCAACAAAAATTTTAGAGAAATAAAGAAGTTGGTAATATTTTTTATGTGGGTGAAGAGAATAAGTTCTTTAAACATTCTTAGTGTACTTAATTGCATGTTAAAATCTACAGTAAGTCTTGAAATAAGAAAAAATAATTTAAACACAGGATAATTTAATCACATGAATATCAATTCACATCCCTTTCTTGTCATAGACAATTATATGACCCTAATAAACGTCACCTTGTAACCAAAAAATTAACAGATGTTGTTGACTCACTGAATTGTATTTTAAGCAATTTGTAACTAGTTATTTTCCAATGTAGCCAATAGAAAATACCAGTAACTGTGATAGCTTACTGAATTATAGCCTTGAAGCCTGTTAGCCTTGGCATATACAGAAGCAGATATCTGATACTGTTGTAAATCACTGAACTGTAAACCTTGTTTCTTTAATGTTGATGCTATGTTTTGAAATTACATGTCAATACCCCATGACTGGATGGTAACGAGATAACACGTTACTGTGCCTGTTTATATCTCATTTTATTATTTTGCAGCCCAGAATTGAGGTGCCCTTGCATGTAGTCCCCTGAACTCAGGTGTCCTGGTATGTTGCCCTTTGTTTATTAAAATGGGTCACCCAAACATTGCTCACCCCAAATTCCTAAGTTATCTTCCTAAACCAAAGTTGTCCTAATCAGAATTGGCCCACCTGACTTGCACAATAGCTTAAACTTTAAACTAATTAATCCAAGCATGTAATCAGTCTACAAATATTCAGCAATTAAACTATCTCTAACCTCTTTATTACCCTGAGCATGCCTATCTTTGTTTGAATGATATGGAGGACTACGTTTCTCCAGTTCAGGGAGATTTATGACCAATAGGTCTTCTGTGCACCTTGTTTTATGTACAGGAATAAACTTTCTTTGAAAGTCTGGTGTCACATAATTGGCTTTTAAATGTGCATTTGGCAGAGAACTCCTGCATTAATCAGTATCAACTCCTCTAGTAAATGAAAACACCTAATCAAAGAAGAAACTCCAAATTCCATATACTGTAGAAGAAGAAAGGTATGTTAATATCCAAATACAAAAACTTTCTCCATTTTTAGGTGGGCCTACCTTTTTCAAACTCCAGGAAAAGACAGACTGTTATGCAGTAAAAATATGTCTTAATTCTTTAAAAAAGAGTTAAACGTTGTAACTTGTAAACTGAAAAACAAAGTTTGAAGCTATTTACTAATTACTTTCAAACTCATTGAGTCTCAGTTGCATTATATTTGACTAAATGAAAACACTGAAATTAAATAGCCTCAGAGAATTTGTTGTACTTTGGCTAGCTACTAGCTACTAGATTTTTGACCTTAAGTCTGCAACAACATGGTTTTAATATATATGCATACATAAAATTGGAATTTAAAATTATATTTCTCAAGCTAATTGCAAGATTATATTTTTTCTCATTTTTTTAGTTGAGGTGAAATTCAAATAAAATTTACCAGTTTAACATGAACAATTCAGTGACTTTACTGGTTTGAGTTTTTTGTGAACCTCAGAAAATCCTGTTCTTAAGGGAACCCATTCCTTTGGCTGTAAAGCCAATGTAGATGGGACCTTTTATTTAAATGACTTTGATTAGATAGCTTCAGTTAAGAGCCTTTGATTAGATTGCAAACCCAGAGTGGGTTGTAACCCTCTTACCAGAGTCCTTTATAAACAGACCAGTAAAAAGCCTCAGACACACAGAAAAAGCTGCAGAGACAGAAAAACCCTGAGAGGCTAAGAGACCCTGGAAGACAGAGGTTAGAATAAGCAGAGCACAGAGACACCGAAATGGGCCCATGAGAGGCTGAAAGAGACAAGACCTGGAGGAGAGAGGAGAGATGAATCATATGTGCGATTACCCACAGTTCAGCCAGAAGAGAAAGGGAGTCTGGAGGAGAAGGCTGAGGTCGGCAGAGCAACTATTATGCCCTGCCATGTGCCTGATCACCCACAGCTAAGCTCAGAGAGAAAGCATTTTATTTTAATTTTTTTAATTTTTAATTTTTTAAAAAGATATTTATATTACATAAATGTTACATGAAAAATATAGGGGATTCCCATGTGCCTTGCTCCCTATTCCACCCACACTTATTCTCATTAGCAGCATCCTTCATTAGTGTGGTATATTCATTATATTTTGGAGCATTGCCACTAAGCATGGATTATAGCTTACATTGTAGTTTTCACTCTTTCCCACACAATTTTGTATATTATGGCAAGATATATAATGGCCTGTATCTGTCATTGCAATATCATTCAGGACAATTCCTAATTCCCAAAAATGCCCCTGTATTATACCTGTTTTCCCTCTTCTTGCCCTCAGAACCTCCAGTGGCCACTGCTTCCACATCAATGATATAAGTTCTTCCATTTTTAGAATCACAATAAATTTATAGTAGAATACCAGTAAGTACACTCTAATCCATAGTTCATTCCCCAATCCTGATGATTCTGGGATGGTGATGCCCAATCCACCTCTAATTGAGAGGGGTCTTCAGTCCCATATAGCCAATGGATGGGACTCTCTTGATTGTAGTTGTTGGCTTTCTTAGTTCCTTAATGTGGTGGTTGTCCATAATCACCTACTTGTTTGGTGTCCTGGGTGAATCCAATGAACTGGAGAGTAGGTGTTGCAACTCCTTTAAGGCTCAGAGCCCAGCTGGCACATGGACAGTCCAACGATTCAAGTCTCTTGGATGTAGATCTATCAACTCCAGCACAGACTATAGGTTCAAATAGAAGGGACCAAAGAGCCATGAATAGGGAAACCACAACTGAGTACACTTCTGTTACACAAGGGAGTGTAAATTACAAAGTAGGTCCTGCTGTCAGGATACCACACTCCTGAGCTCTCTGCCCTGCCTATAGTGTGGGGATGTCTCCAGAGCCCTCAGGAGCCCCCTATTTGAGGTAATATTTACTCTGACAGTCAATGAGTTCTTGTTGAGATATACATAAGCCTAACCTCTGAAATGACCTCCCAACACACTTTGAAGTCTCATAGCCAGATAAACCCATTTGTCTTTACCTTTCCCCCTTTTATTTGAAGTCTATTTCCTGTTTCATTGCTAGTTGGTGCTTTGTAGTAATCCCTCAGTGCCAGGGAGGCTCATCCCTGGGAGCCATGTCTCACGTAGGTGGGAGATTATTGCATTTATATGCTGAGTTTGGAAGATTCATTTTATTTATTTATTTTTTAAATTTATCTCCCCCCTTCCCCCAGATGGTTCACTCATCTATCTGGTCATTGTTTGCTCACGTTTTAAAGAAGGCACTGGAAACTGAACTTGGGACCACCCACATGACAAGGGAGTGCCCATGGGACTGAGCCAAATCCACTCCCCGAAAAAGCATTTTTAGATGAAGCTGCCATGTGTTTAGTCACCCACAGTGCAACTTGGTGCAACAGTATCACTTGATGATGCCTTGATTTGTACACTTCCATGGTTCCATTACAGAAGCCAACACATTTCTGACATATTGCTCCCAATAGCATTTAGCAAATTAGAACATTACATTTAGTACATTTACAATGCTGTAAAACTACCACCTCAGTCCAATTTCAAAACATTTTCTTCACCCCGAAGGGAAATTCAATACCCATCAAGGAGTTACTACCCCTTCTCTCTTTCCTCTAGCACCTGGCAATCACCAATCTGCTTTCTGCCTTTACTAAGGTGCCTTTCTGTACTTTTTATATAAATGAAATATGGACAGTTAGCATAATGTTTATGAAGTTCATCGACATGGTAATATCACAATAATATTCCATTGTATGTACATAATACAATTTATTTTTTTAATCAACAATGAACATCCGGGATCCAAAAAAAATGGAATACATTCTGTTTTCTGCTACTTCTTAAAGTGTTCTTTCTCAACTCATTGAAATAGCAATGCCTGTTTAAATAGTTAAATAAAATGTTGCCTTCAGATTATTTTTGCTCAACATATGGAAGGCTAAATTCTCATTTAGTTCCTCTATCTGATAAATACCCTACAGGAGATAAGGTAAGGCAGCTTTGGCTCTTGTGAAGACAAACAGACATCTATTATGAGGGAGTAGACTACCAAAAAGGCATATACCTGTACTGGACTGTACAGGCTGAGTACAAGTATCCTTATGTTTTACTAAGAGAATAGGGAGGTCACAAAGAAATAGGCAAGTTCAAGAAAAGTGAAGTTTCCCTTGGCTTCTCTACAATCAATGTCATGCCCTAGTTTCCTATGCCTGCATTTCCCATCTGCCATTATTTCTCACATTGGAAGGTGAAAATTCAACTCTTTTGGGTAACTAGACATACCTCCTTGGGAGTCCCTTGGTTCCCCACAATTTCATGATTTTCACTGTGTAAGTCTTCAGGAAAAATGAAAAAAATTGGTACGTCTTCATTTTTGCATAAAATACAGAAATTTATTCTCCCTTTAAGAAACTGTGAGTTCCATCTTTTGTAATCTTCTCTACTCTCACCCTGATAATTACTCTCTTCATATTGGGAGCCTGGGGACAAGAATGAGAACACCATCCCCTGAGGTTTGCCTCAGTATACAAACTGACATCAGTTTTCCTCAGGTTGCCAGATTCTTTAAAATTCCCAGTATAATAGGGTATTATATTACCCTCCCATCCCATTAGAATACACTACGGAAACATTATCTATATTTATCAAGTCTGAGAACTAAAAGTATTCTGTTTTTCCCTGGAGATGGCTTGCAATCACCTTAACTATAGGGTGCCTGTATATATGGGTGTGAAATAAAACATTTTTATTTGAAATATGGTACCACTCTTCTCACTCAGACACAGAGGAGATGCCACCATAGCACAGTTAATTATTTCTCTTCCAAGCTCTGCTACTTAAAGGTTCATTTTTCCCTTGACTGCTATGGGGCAGAAATCACTATTAATTATTTTAGGAGGTTCCAGGAATTGAACCCAAGATTTCATATATGGGAAGCAGGTGCTCCACCACTCAGCTACAACTGCACTCCAATGAGAGTTGTTGTTTTTCATTTGTTAGCTTGTTTTTTTTTAGGAGGTACTGGGGATTGAAGCCAGGACCTCTTACACGGGAAGCAGGAGCTCAACCACTTGAGCTACATCCACTCACTGATGAAATTACTTTTGTGCTCAATCCCCCATCAGAGTTTTCATTGGAATTTCCTTTGGAAGATTCAGAAACTAAAATGGAGGAGAATTAAATACTTTGTCACTGAGAAAACTAGGAGGCTGATACTTGGAGTTGAAGCAAGGAGGGCTGACAGAATCTTAGGTCATCTACTTTCTGGGAAGTACAAGGGTCTGGATTTTGTCATGAGCTTTGCCATGGAAATGAGTCTTACTTCTGTATCTTTAGTTGCTTCTATATATATGGATATATGATCATCTTTGTGATAGTTTCTATCAGGGTTCATATTTGTTAGGCCATGAGAGTAAGGGGTTTCCCAATGTCAACTCTGACGTGGGAAGTGCATTTTGAGATGAAACTACTGCATCCCTATCAGAATCAATCCAATGCACCAAATTGTAACAAAGTGGATCTAAGGCAAGTAGATTATGTTCTGCCTGCTTCATTGTTCCTAGTTGGGTAAACCAAATAGCAACCCTAGTCACCATCCCTGGTCCTAGATTCTCTCTCATTGCATGCTCATTAGCTAATTTGTAAGGTAAATCTCTGTTCTGTTTTAAGACAGTGGCAAATCAGTTAATGTAAGCCACGCTCGGCAATGTTGAGAATGATCACAAGCTTCTCCTTGGAAACTGCTCATAATGGTGGATTTTATTGGTAGTCCCTTACATGCAGGCTTGTGGTGGTGTAGCAGTAAATGCACAATCTTAAAAAAACTGAAGCCTTGATGAGAGGCATAAGTGGGTAAGAAATAGATAGGAGCAGAGTGAAAGGAACTTGGCACTATCAGGTACTATTGGGTATATGGAAATTGCTCTAATATTAAACTGTCATGTACACGCACTGGTTATTTTTTTGTCTCTTTGTCATTAAAGTTGCTCATCTCTAACATGGAAATCATAATGCTTGGCCTGCCCACTTGCAGGGCTGTTGTGAGGATGGCCTGAAACTTAGGTCTAAATCTCTGTGAAATATTTATACTGTTGTAGATGTGTAAAGCGTGATAAGTTTTTAGGATGCACTGTGTACCTAAATTGGACAAAAAATAGCTTTATTACTTGGTACTGGTAAACCCTATTCAATTTTCATAAAGTTTTTCTGCTCCATGGATTAGTGCAGATTGGGGAACATTCTTTGTTTGAAAAATCAAGTCAAATGCATTAATCTAATTTCATTTATTTAGGCCAAAGTTTTCAAAATTAGTGTGCATTTATATGCTAATTAAAGTACTACACATCTTCAAACATTTTCAACAATTCTATCCCTTGCAATTTATGGTTCTGAGCTAAAGATATGAGCAAAAGACATGAGAAAACAGGCTGCAATAATTTACACTGGAAATTCCTGTTAGGTAAAATAGAAGTGAGTCTCTGGGTAATGGAGAGCAGGTTGAACATTGGGACATCGTGGAATAAAAAAATAATGCATTGGGAAATATCTATTTTGAATAGATGACTACATGATACAGTTGCAATTTTATCTAAGAAATCAGGCTCTAAGTTACATATTTTTTTGAAGAATTTTTTAGCTTGTCATTGCCATTCATTGGAGTTTATGTATAGATCCCTGAACATTGGTGAAAGCTTGTGATGAGTCTGTGGTTATAGAAGTATAAATGATTCCACATAATCACCACCAGCAAACTGTGCATGGCAAAGTCTCCCTTGCAAGTACTGTAACCTTTTGTGGCTTTGATGATGGATCTGGGCCTGGAGTCCCATCTGCAACTCTACCTGGATACAATAGGAATTGCATCCAGGCATGGCAGAATGCAATAGTAGCCACATGGAGACACACATCCTTTAAAAATGTGTCTGTACTCACGTTTACACTGTTTAATTCTTGTGAGTTTCCCAGATGTTATTTTCTATTACTGCAGCTGATGCAAACCTGGGTGGGCATTGCCATTATAAAAGAGCGTCCCCATCAGAGCTCTTGGCTTAGACTCTGCAGATGTGGAAACTGTGTAGACCTGAAAGGGCTCAGGGGACATATCCAATGTCATCAGTCACATAGACATGTGAGGGCTGGATGGGAATTTAGAAGGTATCAAGCCTCCCTTTGATAGCTAGAAAAAAATGTGATTATTGAAAGAAATTTCATACTTCAGGATCTATGAAGTTTCTAATATCCTTTCCCAGAATTAGCTGAGCTTGCTATTAATTGTTAACCAGACTCTTTCAGATTCTGCTTAAAGGAATAAGATAATATCTCATTGCAAGAGCATACCAGATGGCATCCGGGGCACCCAGATGGCATCCAGGGCACCCTATGGTTCAGTAAATCTGTGACTTCCTCGTCAAAAGATGGACATCTCTCAGAGGTCAGTGGAAAAGGGAGTTATGGAAACTCTACATGTAGGAGCTAGACATCAAGATCTAACTCTGAGCTGTGATTCATTAAACATTGAAGGAAATAGAAAATTAAGGAGTGTATCCGTTTCCTCATTATAGGACCATTGAAGAAATCCAGCATCTTTGCTGATCTGGCAAAACTGTGCCATGTAGCCTTTTCTTTTTCTTTCTTTCTTTCTTTCTCTCCTTTTCTTTCTTTCTTTCTTTCTTCCTTCCTTCCTTCCTATCTTCATTTCCTTTCTTTCTCCATTCCTCCCTTCTTCACTTCCTCCATTTTTCCCTTTGTCTTTCTCTCTTTCTTTCCTTCCTTTCTCTTTCCCTGCATATAAAATCCCCAACTCGTATCCTCACTGGGAGCTGGTTTGGTGAAGATTCCCACAGTTCCTTGCTTATGCACTTGCAATTAGTCACATTCTCACTGTGAAATGTGTTTCTCCTTTGTGGAGCTGAATCCGGTGGGCCCTTCTATTGGATAAAGTCATGCTTTTCATTTGTCA
>JAQZBX010113335.1:0-10114 GCA_029593785.1 Cabassous unicinctus | reverse complement strand
ATCAGCCCACGGCACCACGTGAGCCGGCCTGCCCTCACAAGGAGGCGCCAGGAAGCGAAACCGGGGCCTCTCACATGGTAAACGGGGGCTCTATCCATTGCGCCACACCCGCTTCCTGCCGTGAGGTTGCTGCATCAGCCCACCGCACCGCTCAGGCCTGCGTGCCCTCACAAGGAGGCCTCGGGACGCGAACCCGGGCCTCCCATATGGTAAACGGGGGCTCTATCCACTGAGCCACACCCGCTTCCCTCATCATTCTTAATGATGAAGGATTGCTGGAGTGGGAGGACGTTGTATACATCCAGAGAAGCCTGAGTATGGTAGTCACACAGTCCCTTATGCACAATAGGTACTAAGTAACTCTTGAATTAATGAAAGTGTGTCTACTAACCTGCTAAGTAGAGTTTGTTCTGAAGGCCAGAACTTTAACATAGGAAATTCTGTGTAAGAGAACCCACTACATTAAGAATCAGAACACATGGGTTTTAATCCTATCTCTGTTCTTAATTTTGCTTTGTAATTTTGGATAAACCATTTCACTTCTCCAAGGTTTAGTTTCCTCAAATGTAAAATGAAGGAATTGAGCAAGAAGAACCAGATGCTCTCTAAAGTTTTTTCCTTTTCTGAAGTGCTATATAAATTCTTAACCACTGATCTCTGCTTAACCTCTCCACATTCATAAACCTTCTTCCTTCTCTCTTGAAAGCATACCGATTGATCCCCATATCACACTGTACACTCATGGTTGCCCTTTTGTACATCCGTGTTTGCTCCCACCAATTGAGTCATTGCCTTTCAAGAGTCAGTTGTGTTTGTCTCACACCTGTTTATGCTGTTCATGCAGTTTTACTTGTATTTGTATAATTTATTTAATTGTTAAAATCACTGATGAAATCTGAATTAAAAAAATAGTTGTTTTATGAGAACTTGAGTTTGGAAAGACTTAATATAAGTAAGTTTCTAAAAAGAAATACCATTGAGTTAGATATGCCTGAGACAACTGAAAAAGATGCAGGGAAGATGATAAAAATGTAGGAGGATTCTCGACTGAAAATTGTAGACAGTGCAGTAATAACTAATTCCATCCAGAAGACCCATACTAAAGACAAAAAGCAGTGCTACTATGCAAACAGTGAGCCCTAAGTTAAACCATGGACTGTAGATAATAGTACAATTATCACACTGTGCTATCATCAGTTATAATACATGTGCCACACCAATGCAAGGTGTTAATAGTAGGGTGGTATATGGAAATCCTGTATTTTATGCATGATTGTTCTGTAAACTCACAACTTAATAAATAAATAAACCCTCAGAGAGGAAAAAACAAACAAACAGTGCTACAAGAAATGATAATATATGTACTTTATATGCTTCATATTAAATAAAAGATTACCTCTTTTTATGATTCTCCACTTTAAAAAATCAGCTTCTTTGGTTAGTAGACCAAGGTCCCATCAGGTAAGAGGGCTTCTACTATTCAATGATCTTCATAACACTGTAGGTCTTCTTAAAAATAGTAGTATAAAGACAAAAACAAAAAAAAGAAAAAAAAATGGTAGTATATATTACATATAGTAGTAATATATTACTATTTTACATATTACATATATGTTACATGTACTATATACATTACATATATGTTACATGTATTATATACATTACATATATAGTAGTATAATATATTACTATTGTACATATTACATAGTAGTTAGTAATCATCCTATTTCAGGTCATAATGGTATTTGTAATTTGTATGAGATCTATGTAAAACACTTTTGTATATCTCATATTAAGACCCAATTCTTATATTTTCTTCACAGAATATCCAGAAGATTCTTGGCCTTGCCCCTTCACGAGCTGCCACAAAGCAGGCAGGTGGATTTCTTGGCCCTCCACCTCCTTCTGGGAAGTTCTCTTGAAATCAGGCAGAACTCTTTAATTCTTGTCATTCTCTTTAGACACTGAAATCAGACTGGCAACTACTTTGTAGCAGGAGCCATAGGCAGCCTTAGCACCATGGCCACTTAATAGTTTTGAGTTATTTCTAGGCTTTTGGATATGATTGGAATGAGAATGGCACCCAAAAACATGGCTGTGTTTTCGGTCACAGATAAAAAAAAATTTTAAATAAGTATGTTGATTAGATAAATTCAAGTGGTGTTTATGTAATAAGAAACAAATGGCATCTTTTTTGTTTTGCTTACACAAATATTTTCTGTGGGGCCGACTCTTAAGACTGTGCTATATGCCATATACCATGGAAGTTGGCTATCCATGAGCATTTAGAGAAAATCTGGAAGAAAAATTTAGTTTATGTAACTCTTAATTGGAGCTATTTGTTATGTTTGTGTGTGAATGTGTTTTTTATACCCAAGCCAAATATATGACCAGAGATCAATAAAGAGGTCAAATTTTAGTTACATCATCTACAAGAAGAGATCTGTTTTGTTTTGTTTTGTTTTGTTTTGCTTTGCCATATTTATAGACACGTGCTTTTAATAATCTAAACAAAAGGGTAAACATTGGCCAGGAAAGGCTAAAATAAAATTTTTGATGTACCATTCTACCATACTTGCTTTGTATGCTCAAAATATGGAAGTGTCCTAGTGTAAGAATGGAAGGCAAGAGTGGGAAGGAAAGTAGTGAATCAGGAGAATATAAAAATGAGAGTTCTTAGCAGTTCCCTCTAGCTCCTATTGCAGACTATTGCATTCTTATAAGGGTACTCTTATATCTCACCTGGAGGCAAGCTTATATTTATATGTGTTTTAACTTGTAGAGCTTTCTTTTAGTCACAATGGCCTTCAGTTCCTCCCATGCTCCTTTGTAAGGAAGAAGCACATCACTTAATATTAGTAAAACAATAAAGTGTAAAAATTAAGGGGAGGGGGAGTAGATGTGGCTCAAGCAGTGGAGTGCCTGCCTCCCATATGGGAGGTCCCGGGTTCAGTTCCTGGTGCCTCCTGAAAAAACAAACAAACAAAAAGCAAAACAATAAGCAAAACAAATGAAAAAAGCCCAGGGAAGCTGATGTTGCTCAGTGGATGAGTGCTGGCTTCCCACATACGCGGTCCCAGGTTCAATCCCTGGCCCCTGGTACCTAAAAAAAATTAAAAATTAAAAATTTAAGGAGGAGGGGGGTTTTCAAAAGGAAATCTTTGGAGATCAGTTTACTACAAATAAAGCATACTAAACAGTGAGTATACACTCCTGATACACATAAATACTAATAACTAACTGGTACTCCAGAAATGGCAGAACTTGAAGCAGTTAATATTAAATAAAGATACTTCAGATACAAAGGAGACAAGAGTAATTAAAGAATGAAATAACCATCTCCATCAACATAACACAGACAGGAACAATGAAGTAAACAAAACCAGATACAAGTTTTTCCCCAGTGTTTCATCGGGGTTGTTTTTTTTTCCTTCTTTAAGCTTGCATATATTAGATTACAATAATTCTTCTTTCCATTCTAAATATTAATATTATACTCTTTAAAGAGAAGTGTCAGGAAGAGAGAAAATTCCAAATCATTTTTGAAATTTACTGCTAGGTCCATTTAGGCCAAACCAGGGACAGTCTATATGACTAGAAGAGCCACACGCACTTTGCTTTCCTTGCTCCCTCATTTTAATACCTACAGGACCACAGGAAGCAGTTTGGGAAAACAATCAACTTTGGAAAGCTCTCCTAAAGATGATGCTGCAACCATAACCACATCTCTTTACTTTACAAGTGAAACACAAAATGTCTTTTTTAAAAATTAAAAGCTGTTGTAAAAAAGACAAAAGGTAGAATCTGTGCAATGTTAACAGTCACAGTGGAGCATTTGTCCGAGTGACAGTGTTCTGTTATGATAATACTGTGCAGGAGCACCCAAAGTTTACTGCCATAGTCAACCTAGAATTTTATGCTCAGCTAAAGCATAAGATTGGGGACAAAATAAAGACATTTCCAACACAGGAAAACTAAGATAATTGAATTATAAAAGGATATATTTCAGGCATATTGTATATATATTCTTTTTCCCCCCTGAAATATATATATATATATATATATATACACACACACATATATATATACATATATATATGGATATATAGTTCAGGGGAAACCTCTGAACCACCCAGCAGAAAGGTGTAAAATACAAGAAATAGGGAAGCGGTTGTGGCTCAATTGGTTGGGCTCCCGTTTACCATATGGAAGGCCCCAGGTTCGATCCCCGGGGCCTCCTGGTGAAGAACCGCCGTGCAACGCGGAGAGCTCGGGGCCTGCATGGCACGGGGAGCTGGCACAACAAAGGCAGACAGACAGACACAGAAAAACGCACAGCAAATGGACACAGCAAGCACAAACTGCAAAAGGGGGATAAATAAATAAATAAACTAATTAATTTTAAAAAAATGATGGTCAACACAGAAATGGATAAACTATATGGATACATGTAAGTGTTTTTTTTGGATTATCTTAAGGATTATCTCATGACAACCACATGAAGTAATTACTGTTTTTATCTTCATTTAATAGATGAAAATGTTATGTAACTTGTCCAACATCACCCTATTAGTGAGTGGCAGGCAGGATTTGAACCCAAGCAGTCCAAAGCCATATAGCCCAGCCTCTCAAACTGTATGCTATATTGCCTCCCATAGGTATGTAATGATTTCCTTCCCATTACCTTCTCTGATCGTCTCAGCTAGAGTGTGTGAACTAATTAAAGTTGGGGACTGTTGTTGTTTCCTCAAAGCAGTCAACGTGGGTAAGAACACAGTAGGAGCTCAATAAAAGCAGATGAAATGGAACAGAAATCCTTATTTTGAGGTTACTTTTATCAGAAGGATGCCTGATAATGGAGACTGATGACGTCTAGTGGTCTTTTCTCAGTGTCATTGACTACACCTAGCAAAATAAGAATTAAAAGAATCACAGTTAAGAAAATCATGAAAAGAGTAATGACAAAAATGATGGAATATCTAAAATATAGCATAAAAAGAGAAAGAACCATACTCAAAATTTTGCCATCACCTTTGTAAAGTGAGAATATATAGTATAAAAGCCCAGCCTACCACCCATTCCGAGGCTTTGAAGCTGGTGCTTTCTAATCATTTCTTATGGGCCAGGTTTTCATGAACCAACTATTTGCATGAAAGAGAGTGAATAAGAGAGAGAAGTAAAAAAAGGGAGGAGAAAAAGTTGAAACAACATCCATTCACCTTATTCCTAAAAGGGCAAAATAGCACAGTTATATTACTGAAGCAATAAAGCTATCGTATCACAAGGATTAAATTCAAGGAGATATTAAGGGTGACCACAGCCTTACAGTCCATTTTTTTAAAACTACTTGACCTGAAAAAATTTCAAGACATATTTGGGTGACACTTTAGATGCAGACCATCACTGAATCATTGGAGATGACATTTCAAGCTAGAGAAACCTCTGAACATTTCTCAAAACACGTGATTTGACTACTTGCATGTGTTGTGTAAGGGATAGATTGCCCCTTTTCTGGTTTAAAAAAAAACAGGCATTATTAATAACTGCATTAGGCTACTCAGGTTGCATTCATAAATATGGCAAAGAGCATACTTAAAAAAAAGAAAGCACAGGTAAACCTGTGTTTAATAGATGAATTCCAAAAGCCAAGCCAGTTTTGAAATCAGAAAGCAGATGTGTATTAGGTACTCAGATGCCCTTGATCAGACTATAGTTTCTTCCTTCTTCAATGGGATCAGATACTTAAAAATGATGTGCAGCCATGAGAGAAGGGAAGGAGGATACCTGA
Organism: Cabassous unicinctus; assembly: GCA_029593785.1. NCBI lineage: Eukaryota > Metazoa > Chordata > Mammalia > Cingulata > Chlamyphoridae > Cabassous > Cabassous unicinctus. Next base: position 4,326 of record JAQZBX010113335.1, on the reverse strand, counting down.
TCAAACACATTGAACCTAAATGTCAGTGAATTGAGAGAGCAGTCAGATTTCCCTTATATCCAAATCAAAAGCATTTATCACATGCTAGAATACAGTAGTTATTTTTTCAAAATGCTGACACTTATTTTGCCTATTTCAATACTGCCCTTCAATGCAAGTAAAAGTACCATAAACTTTCTCACTTCTTTGAATTAATTTACTTCTGCTTAAATTATTTATTTTGTTTTACTTTACTGTTTGCTTTGAATTTGTAAGACAGTTTTTAGAATGGAAAATCTTAAAAATACAAAGTAAAAAAGGCATAGTATAAAGAATGCCCAATTATTCATCATTCAGCTTCAGCAAGTGTCAACTCATGACTAATTTTGTGTCATCCACATGCTCACCTACTTACTCTTCTGTATTATTTTGAAGCAAGTCCCAGGCATCCTATCAGATCTGTAAATATTATCTGTAAATATTTCAGGGTTTTAAAAATACATATTATCTCCATACCATCATTACACCTAAAATTTTGATAATAATTGATTGATATCATAAGTCATCTATAGATGTCAAATTTTTTTACAGTTTGAATCAGGAACCAAATAAGGTACCCATATTGCAATTGGTTGATATACATCAGGAATCTCTTTTAAATCTATTGTAGTGGTTCTCAAAGTAGTGTGCATCAGAATCATCTGGAGGGCTTGTTAAAACACAGATTTCTAGGCCCCAGCCCACAATTTCTGATTCTGTTAGTTTAGGATGGGGCCTGAGGATTTACATTTCTAACAAGTTCCCAGATGATGCTGATACTGCTGTTGTGGGGTCCACAACTTAAGAACCACTCATCTATTGACTCCCCGTTGTAGCAGTTTGGCAGTTTGATATAGTTATGAATTCCAAAAATAGATATTGGATTATGTTTGTAAACTGGTTTGTTCATCTGGGCATGATTAAGTTATGATTAGGGCTTTGATTGGGCCACGTCAGTAGGGCATTGAGCCCCACCCCTTGGTGGGTGGGGTCTCAAAGATAAAAGACATGGCAAGGGACAGAGTTGGAGGGTTTTGAATTAGAGTTCTGATGTTGGAGTTTAAGCTGGAGCCCCGGGAAGTAAGAGAGCTTGGTCGTGAGGAAGGAGAGAAGGCCCCGGGAAAAGAGACGAGCCATTCGCCTGAGAGTCCACAGCTGGCCTTGTGGAGCGAGGCAAAGCCTAGAGAGCCTCATAGTCTACAGCCGACCTTGTGGAGAGAACAAACAGCTGAGCCTAGAGAGAATCAAGCCCCGGGAAGAGAGGATCCCAGGAAGCTGGACCCCTCACAGAGTTGGGTGAGGGAAGTAACTTACACTTTATGGCCTGGTAACTGTAAGCTTCTACCCCAAATAAATACCCTTTATAAAAAACAACCAATTATTGGTATTTTGCATCAGACCCCTTTGGCTGACTAATACACCTGTCATCTTTCTCTCCCCTCCATGAATTTATTTGTTGAAGAAACTGGATTGTTTACCCTGTAGAATTTCCCTCACTTTGGATTTTGCTGATTGTGTACCCATTTTACATACTGTTGATCCATTATTTCATTAGGCTAAAAATGATAATAACTGTAATTCTAGTATTCCTTCATTTATTAACTGGAATACTTCTATAGATAGAAACTTGCCCTTGTCCACTGTTTGGTTACTCAGTGGGAGAGTTTGTTTAGGAAAATGTGGTTAGGCTAATGTGTCAACTCGGCCAGGTAGTGGTGCCCAGTTGTTTGGTCAAGGAAGCACTGGGCTAATTGTAATACAAGGGCATGTCATAGATTTTAATCACCGGTGAGTTGATTGCATAGATGGCTGGTTACATCTACAATCAACTAGGAAGATTGCCATCAGCAATGAGTCATGTCTCATTCAATCAGTTAAAGGCTTTAAAAGGGGAAGTGATTTCAGCATTGAAAGAGAGAATTCCCATCTCTACTTTGGACAGCCAGTGTCTCCTAGGGAACTCATCAAGGACCTTTGTCAGAGCCTCTGGTTATTAGTCTGCCCTATGGAATTTGGACTTGTGCATCACCATGGTTGCATGAGAGAATTTTATAAGGGAAACGGATGTGACTCAAGCGTTTGGACTCCCATCTACCATATGGGAGGTCTGGAGTTTGATTCTCTGGGGCCTCCTGGTGAAAGGCAAGCTGGCCTGAGTGGCGAGCTGGCCCACGTGGAGTGCTGGCCCGCACAGGAGCGCTGGGCCACGCAGGAGAGCTGGCCTGTATAGGAGAGCTGGCCTGTGTAGGAGAGCTGGCCTGTACAGGAGGGCTGGCCTGTACAGGAATGCTGACTGATGCAGAGAGCTGGCGCGGCAAGATGACGCAACAAAAAGAGACACAGAGGAGAGACAATAAGTGACACAGCAGACCAGGGAGCTGAGGTGGCACAGGAGATTGAGCGCTTCTCTTCCACTCTGGAAGGTCCCAGGATTGGTTCCCAGTGCCTGCTAAATAGAAGACAAGCAGACACAGAAGAACACACAGAGAGCAGACAACAAGCACAAAACAATGAGGGGGCGAGGGGGCGGAAATTAAAAAAAAAATTCTCATACTATTTACAGATATTTCTTGTCAGTTCTGTTTCCCTAGAGAACCTTGTTTAATACAGAAAGAATAAATGCTTGATATCCTGGTTTTAAAATAACATTGTTTATTAGTACCTTCCAAAAGTGATTTATTAGTTGTGTGTTTCATTAGCAGTTCATAGATGTAAACATATTTGGTGTGCTTCAGTCTAGTGACGTTATTATTGTGGATGCTCAAATTGTCCCATTTTGCCTCTTTAAGTTGGCTTCTGAGTACATTTGACATGACTGTAGTTGTCATTGGTAGCATTTTTGCTAATAGTTCTTGCTTAAGTGGCAAGATATTTGAGTCATCTTGTATTTTCTGCTTCACCTGGAAGCAACAATTTCTCCAAGGAGGACTGGTTCCTTTTAATGGAAGATTGTGTTTGGAGACTGTTATCCAAGGACTAGGGATGGTCATTGAGACTGAGTTAGTCACTGTTTCTAGGCCTTTTATGTGGACTAATATACGTAGCACATTTCATTGTTACTGTTTTTTGGGTTTTCTTTAAGACAAAAATGCATCATGATTTTCTACTGATACTCTATTCCCCACTTAAATTCAGGGCTACAGAATTTTTACTTAATATCTTTGATAAGTGTCTTTATTCCATGCTAAGAATTCCAGTCCTCAACATCATGAATGATAGAATTAGAATATCACATAATTACTCATTAGCATAATCCCACAATACACACCCCAAAGTCTCATAATATCAATGCTAACATACCACCAACAAAAAACAATAAGATTACCGAAAATTGGTTTTGGTCTTTAGGGTACCTAGCAGTATGGATTCACAGTAATTACTGACATTTCAGATTACCTGGAATAGTTTCTTTCTTTAAGGTTATGCCACTAACCAGATACACATTTACATTCATTTGTTTGATTTTATTTTCAAGAATTGCTTTTAAATTTAATTTTACTTTATAGTTATACAACATGGTATGTAATGTTTTTATTGGATTTCTAGGGTAGCCCACAAAAACACATTTAACTTACATAGAGATGGACACCTAACCACCCTTTATGACACTACTTTTATGAGTGTATCCCCTGCTCATAAGCCCCATAATGTGTGTAAAGATGGGCAGGTACAGAATATTACCAGAAATAATTCTATCTTATTTTAAGTCAATAGCAGAACACAACCTGCAGTAACATTGCTTCTTTATTCTTCCTACATTTGTTGGCTAAAGGGAGGAGACCCAGTCGGAAGGGAATACAATGCGATGGTGGATGGTGGGTGTATTAGTCAGCCAAAGGGGTGCTGACTAAAATACCAGAAATCTGTTGGTCTTTATAAAGGGTATTTATTTGGGGTAGAAGCTTACAGTTACCAGGCCATAAATCATAAGTTTCTTCCTTCACCAAAGTCTGTTGCCACATGTTGGAGCATGACAACTGCCGATGTTTGCAGGGGTTCAGGCTTCTTGGGTTCCTCTCTTCCTGGGCCTGTGTTTCTCTACGGGCTCAGCTCCTCTGTTTCCTCCACAAGGTCAGCTGTAGACTATGAGTCTCTCTAGGCTTTGCCTCTCTCCACAAGGCCAGCTGTGAACTGTCAGGCAAACCGCTCGTCCCTTTTCCTGGGGCCCTCTCTCCTTCCTCACGACCAAGCTTCTCTGTGTACTTGCTTGCCCGGGCTCCAGCATTAAAATTCAGCTTCAGAACTCCAACTCAAAACTCCAACTCTCCTTTGCCATGTCTTTTATCTTTGAGACCCCACCCACCAAGG
>JAQZBX010113334.1:0-10116 GCA_029593785.1 Cabassous unicinctus | reverse complement strand
CCCCCCCCCCCGGAATTTGCCCTCTAGGCAAAAGCAGCTCAAGAATACAGTGTAAGAAACAACTGAGGCAGATGGCCTGGGGAAAGGGTTACCTGCTTTAAGTCTGGCAGTAGAACAGCTGGGAGAGAGAGATGATCTGTTTCCTGGGAAGTAGAGGGGTTATTCAAACTCTTGTAAAGAGGAGAACTCCTAAGGCCACTAGCAAGCACAAGCCCAGGACAAGACACGGGCCCAGAAAAGACAGGAAGGACCCTGCACTTTGCATTCACCTTGGGTGGACCTCCCTGATAAAGAGGGCTGACACAAAGAAAATCTCTGTCATATCACCATCTGGTTTCAAACTCAAGAAACTGACATCTCAGGTAATACATCCCAGAGTTAACATCTTAAAATATTAAAATGTACAGTGTACAACAGAAGATTACGAGATAAAACAAGAAACAGGAAATGATGGTCCATTTAAAGGAAGAGGATAAAAATCCAGGAAACATCAATGAAGAAGACCAGACTGTGGACATTTGTCCAAGAATTTTAAAAATGATCTTCAATATGCCAAAGAAATGAAGGAAAATACAAAGAAAGAACTAACGGATATCACAGTGAGTGAACAACGTATCTCAGTAAAGAGACATATTTTAAAAAGGAGCCAGACAGAACCACTGGAATTGAAGACCACAATAACTGAAATGAAAAATTCCCAGGAGGGTTTCACCAGCAAATTGGAGCTGGCAGAAGAAAGAATCAACAAACACAAAGACATGACAATTGAAATGAGTCAGGCTAAGAAGCAGAAAGAAAAACACATTAGAAAAAGTAAAAATAAAGACCTTTGGGACAGCATCAAGTATACCCATATATGCATTATGGGAGAGTCCCAGAGGGAGAAGAAGGAGAGAAAGGAGAAGAAGGAATATTCAAAGAAATAACAGCAGAAAATTTCCCAAATTTGGCATAAGTCATGAATATGCATGTCCAGGAACCCCAGTGGACACCAAACAGGATAATCTTGAACAGAAATATGCCCAGATACATGGTGGTCAAACTGTTGAATGCAAAGGACAAGGACAGTGTTCTGAAAGCTGCAAGACAAAAGCAACATGTTATATACCAGCGAGTCCTCATCAGAAAACAGGGAGGCAAGAAGGCAATGGGTTGAAATACTTAAAGTACTCAAAGGAAACTATTGCCAACCAAGAATTTTATACCTGGCAAGACTTTCTTTCAAAAATGAGGGAGAGATTAAGACATTCCCAAATAAAAGCTGAGGGAGTTCATCACCACTAGACCCTCCCTACAAGCAGTTTTAAAGACTGAAAGGAAAGGACACTAGACAGGGGTTCAAAGTGGCTTAAAGAAATTAAGACCTCTGGTAAAGGTAACTATTTGGGTAATTATAAATGCCAATACTATTGTATTGAAAAGGTGTATTAAGACTGTTAAATATGTATTTTTTGCTCTTTCAACTATTACAGAATTTTCAAGACACTTAATAAGATCAGGTCATTCTTTTATTTTAGAAATAGGTGTTTTCTGTATTTTTATTTTAATTTTCTGAACTAAAAAAGTCCTGAGAATGCATAGCGACTTTTTAATGCAGTGTAGATGTTTTTTAAATGCAGTGTGAGTATTCAACTTTAAATCCACCTAAATATTTAAATGAAATAGTCTCAATTCCAGCTCTCCCTTTATGTGTATCTATTATGTATATAGAAAACAGATCATATTAGTGTATAGTCCTTTTAAAGTAAAATCATCATCCCAAACTGTGTATATATGAGTCCTTTTTGTGTTCCAGCTCCATATTTAGTATCTAAATTTAACAACTATAGCATATATAAAGAGGGAAAGTTGAAGTTATGAAGTCCATAACTTCACAATTTCTGGTTTATTTAAACTTGAAACCCTAATGTTGTCATAAGCCTGCTAGACAGATGCTAAAAATGCCAAAATGGAACCAATCAGAACCCAAGAATGTTCTATAAAGTGATTATAGAGTTTAGGTATTTGTTGAGATCATTTTGTGTTTTCTGACAAAGCTGGCATAGCAGATTTGTCTTTAATATGTGAGACAAATGTTCATATCTGCCAAAGAGGATCTTTTAGTCTTATTTAATTTCAGGTTACCCTAACTTTACAGTCTGCTGAATAACTGTGTGCAAAGCAAATATTTGAATATTTGATCACTTATCCTAATCAAATTCTTTTATTGTTTTGGAAATGAAAGTTTTAAAAAATTGGCTGTAAGAGCTTAATAACTGTAACTTTCAATTTAGAGGAAAACAGTTGTGTAATTATATCCACAGTGTTTGTTAAAATATAGGACAAAGTTAATTCCAATCTTTCCTTGGGGATTTAGTTGTTTGGTCATGCTGGCTATGCTATTATTTTAAATAATGAGCAGAATTCTATATGGCTCTAAGCTGCCCAAAAGTAGAGGCAATGACTGATTCATTAAACCCTCCCTGCCTGGTCCTTCTTTCCAAACTTTCCTTCCTTCATTCCACAAGTTATATTGAATGCCTGCAGATGTCTAGCTACCCTGCTCTAGGCTTAGGAGATACTGAAATGATTAAGAAAGAATCTCCATATCCAGGAGATCATATTACTATGGTCAAATAGACAAGAAAATTAGTCACTTATTGAATCAGTGGAAATTGTAATGAGTGTAAGAGGAACACAGAAGAGCCCCAGTCCTTTTTTGGGATAGTGGTGGGAAGGTAAAAGAGTAATGGTGAGGAAGTGGTCAGAAAGAGGTTTAAAAAATAGATGGCAATGGAATTATGTCTGAGACTTGGAGATGTAGGCCTTATATAAGCAAATGAATGTGAGGAAAAAAAAAAACTTTTGGTTGAGGCCAAGGGCTAAAGGAGGAGGCTTGTGGTGGTGGGGTGACCTGGCATTCTATACAGAGAGAATACTTTAAGGAAGAATGAATATGTAAGAAACTTACTGGGAACTATAGATGGGTCAAAGTGGCTAGAGAAAGGATAATGTGGTGATAATGGGAAATAACATGTGAAAAATATTCCAGGTTATGAAAGACATTGTGGCCTACAGAGGAAGTTGGTTTTTATTCTAAAAGCAATCGGAAGTTGCCTAATAATTTAAATCAGGATGGTTGCCAGGTTAGATGTGTTATAGAAAATTCTGGCGGCAATGTAGATTGAGGGTGAGCTGGAGGGAAGCGAGACTATTTGGGATGGTATTATAGCAATAGTGGGTTTTCAGAGGCAAAGGCTGTCTGGAGTCTACGCAGGTAGCACAAAGAAGCTAAATGGGCCAGGTTCAGAAGCTGGAGAACTTGGACCTAGGGCCTGTGTAAATACAAGGAGCAATCACCACTTGGCTCCATCCAGTTGTTGCCATTTGGGAAGCAAAGACACCCCACCACATACATATACACATCCTGTTGCATGTTCATTATTTACTTTTGGCTCCCGCTGTGTGTCAAATGTTTTTGAAAACACGAATGGATCAACACTATGCTGACCAAACAAAATAAATCTTTGGGCCAGATATAACTGAATCCAGTGTATCACTGAGGTATGTGTTCTTTTGAACATTGATCTTTGAAAAATGAGTTCTTTGGTCAAATATATTAGAAGCAATTGGAACTTGACAAAACTGACTTTTAAATTCACAATGAAAAGAAAATTTGCAATAATAGCCAAGACAATTTTGTAAAAGAACAAAATGGAGAGATTTGCCCTATCAGATATCAAACCATATTATAAATGTATGATAATTAAAACATTGTGGTATTGGCACAGGAATAGACAAATAAATTAATGAAACAGAATAGGTAGCTCAGAAACAGAGTCATGTATATATAAGAATTTAGTATATGATTGTGGCAGTTTGATATTACTTAGGAATTCCAAAAAGAGGTATTGATTATGTTTGTAAACTGGTCTGTTCTTCTGGGCATGATACCCCTTTAATTGTATTAAAGTCAGAGGTTTCACTTTTACTTTATCAAATCGAGATTAGGGCTTTGATTTGACCAAGTCATTAGGGTGTGCAGGGTTGAGTCCCCACCCCCCTTGGTGGGCTATATAATCAAGAACACAGAAATAGATACACAGAGAACACAGAGGAAGAGAGACAGTTCCATAGACACGGCAGGGGCCCTGTGAAGAGAGATGAGCCTGAGAGTCTACAGCTGACCTTGTGGAGAGACCAGAGCAGCTGAGCCCAGAAAGAAACGAGCTCTCCAGCCTACAGCTAGATAGGAAGAAGCTGGGCCCACAGAGCTTTAAGAGGAAGAGGAAGGCTGAACACTTGCAGACATCTCCCGCCATCTTGCTTCAACACATGCAATAGAGTTTGGTGAGGAAGTAACTTTGAGTTGGACTCTTCAGGGCCTTGTAGCTATAAGCTTCCACCCCAAATAAATACCCTTTATAAAAGCCAACAGATTTCTGGTACTTTGCATGAGCACCCCTTTCGCTAATACAATGATAAAACTCATTTCAAATGAGAAGGGGATGGATAGATCATTTAACAAATGGCATTGGAGAAATTAGCTATCAGTTGAGGAAAAAAACAAAGTTACATTTTAACTCATGCCATTAACAAAAGTAAATATCAGATGATTTCAATAACTAATTGTGAAAAACAAAACCGTAAATTAAAGGGAGATGAACAAAACACGTTTATGATATTGGAGGAGCCAAAGCCTTCTTAAACAAGACATAAAATACAAAAAACATGAAGAAAATATCAACAAATTGGGATCAAAAATTTTTTATTTGGACAACCAAGGTCACCGTAAACAAAATCAAAAGGTAACCACCTGGGAGAAAATATGTAAATATATAACAAAAGATTAATATGCATAACATAAATAATTCCTCCCAAGCAATAAGAAAGATAGAAACAATCCATTAGAAAATTAGTCAAAGGACACAAACAGCCAATTCCCCAAAGAAGATATACAGTTGGCCAATAAACGTATGAAAGTATGCTTAATAACATTAGCAGTCAGATAAATGAAAATTAAAAATACAAGATACCAGTTCCCCCCATTAAATTGGAAAAACAAAAATTGGATAATATCAAGAGTTAGTGAGGGTATGGGAAAACAGGAACTATTATATTACAACCACTTTAAAGGATATCATTTTCAGTATCTCTCAAAACGGAAAGTATGCCTCCTCCATGATACAGCAATTCCACTTCAAAGTATCTACTGTAGAGGAATGGTAAAGGCTGTTGTTCCTTCCAACATTGTTTGCAATGGCAAGAAATTGGAAAGAATCCAAATTTTCAGCAGGAGGGGCCCACTTCAACCGTGTATTTACACTATGAAATACTAAGCAGTCTCGTAAGAGTATAAAAGAATGAGATGGATCACTGATGTGATAAGAAATACTATTGAATGAACAAAATGAATTGGTCAACAATATATAGAAAATTAGACCAGTTATTTTAAAAAGGAAAAGACATGAAACAATCCTATTGTAAAAAAAGTCATGTGTTCATAAAGTTATTTACTTGTATAATCAAAAAAGGAAACATTTTCAAAAATGGAAAAAGAGAGACTTGAGTCTGCCTATTCTCTAAAGAGGATGCCATCAATAGAAAGGAAAAAATACAAGAGAAGAGTTAATTGATGGAGAAAGGTCCCCAGGGAGGTAATAGAAAATGCAAGCTAGAACTCAGTTGGAAGAGATTAGCTTTGAATGGGAAGAGGGATGGAATTCTCTAGGACAAGAGGAAAGGAGGGAAAGGGGCTAAGGGAGATAAATATATATGTGGAGGAAGGAGTTGTAAGTGGAGAGAGGAGTTGAGGAATTTCCTGTGTGATGTATTACCTCTATTTTCTCTTTGGAATAATGGCTTGAGGAAATAGTGTAGGCTCCCCACCACTCTTGGGAACTGTTCTTATTGTGGTTATAAGTAAATGTGACTGACTAGTTTCTCTACCTGTTTACCTCAAACACATGTGAAGTTATCAGTATCTCAGGACTGTCAATCCAGGCCCTCTCCTCTTTTCCTCTTTGTGAAGAATAGTTTGTTACTGCCATCGCATGTGCCCAGATTAGCCCTGCAATGCTGCCATGAAAACAGTAAGATTGTAATAATGGTCCATACCAATTGTTTGAAAGGACCTGGGGAATTGCTTTCAAATGGCTTGCCTTAATTATGGTGTTTCCCATTGTGTACTCAAGAGTTTTTCTATTTCTGTGCATTCAGAGAACCAAGTACCCAGCTTTCTACCTAGAGAAGTCTATGCAACACCCCCCACCAGCATTCTGTGGAACTGCTTTTGTTGCAGCCTCACAAAGCCCTGTTTTTTCTTTTAGCTATCAGCTAACAGTGACATTAGGGAGAAATGGTGAAGGAGAACAGTCCTGCCTTTTCCCTCTCCTTTGGATTTTAAGAGCCTTCCTGCAGCCCTGACCTCACTTTTTATGTAAAATATATTTAGCCACTCATTATAAATTGCAATCCCTTTGTGGGCTTTCATTTCCAGAGAGGGAATTGAAAAGAGTTTTTAGATGTCAAGCATCAAAGGAAATTGAGGAAAATATCTGAGTCTTTTCTTCCTCTGCTCAAAATTTTCTAACTTTCCTAGAGGCTGTCCCCCAAGTCCCTGGAGCTTTCTCCCTTTGATATCTGCCTTCAGGAGGAAAACACAAAAGAGATTAGCCATTCTTTTCTGTTTTCTCTGCTACTTCCCTTTTATTAACTTGTTGATGATGATGGGACATCCTTGTTTCTCTCTCAGTGGATGACACGGATTTGTTGTTGATATGGTAGTTGTTGACTTTCTGTCTTATCTTTAGCCATCCTAGTTAGTGGTATTTATAAAACAGTATTTTGCAGGATTTTTACTGTATGATTAACAAATATCAAGGTATTCCAGATGAAATTATTGTAAATCTGTACTACGTTCATACCTGTAAAATGATCACTACATTCAGTTTCAGCAAAAAAGGTATAGTTTTGAAGGAGAATAAATAGAAAGTATTGGAATGGGTAATTTAATTGTATACAGCTTAACCCAACACTATGTTTATTCTGATTTAGCCCTCACATTACAAAAATAAAATGAAGCAAGTAAACTTAACCTCCAAGACTTTTATGTTATTTCTTCCTATGAACTTCTGGGGAGAGTGGCTTTGAGATGATTATTTAACTGGATAGGATTTTAATGAACACACTAGATTATCAACTTTTTAAAAAAGATTTTCAGGTTCCTTTCATGGCTTAATTATGTAGTAGAAAGAATATTATATTTGGAATCAATTAGACCTAGATTTTAGTTTTATCATGTATCACTTGTGGGTGCCCTTTATCTAGTTAACTTCTCCAAGGCTCAGTTTTCACATCTGTAAAGTGGGGATAATAGAAGTTTCAGAAGGGATTTCCTGGAGAATGAAGGAGTTGGAATATGGTTGAGAGGAAAAATAATGAATTCAGTTTTGATCAAACTGAGTTTGGAGTGCTGCAGAAAAAATTAGATATGTAAATTTTGATTAAATACTTTGAGACTAGAGATTTTTGTTGTTTATTGAAGCTATGTTTTCTAATAATTGTTAATAGCACTTGTTAGGTGAGATTTCAAGTGTTCCATCCAGGAACTAGGGTATAGGATATGTATCTCACAAAATTTTGTGAACTCTGTTCCCACCTGTTCTCTGCTTGTCCCTTTCACAGTATTCTCCTAGAGGATCCTTTATGTGACATCTACCCAGCCAAGCCTGGCCTCCCCACTTCTGTTCTCGTGTTCTTTTAGTGACCACTAGACACTACTGGGCTGTCATCTATCTGCATAAACCTACAGTGGTTCCATGGCCTGCAGGATGACTGTAACCTTACTACATGACAAATCAGATCCAGTCCATCTGCTCCTTTTCCCTCATTCCTTTGTGATGGGTTCCAATCAGATCACGTCTTTCTGCTCCAGACTCTCAGCTCCTAATTCTCTTTAGATCATTGTGTATCCATGGCCTAACTAAAACCACAGTGAAGAGTAATTAGCAATATCATGAGCTGTATTTTTATTTATGCTTCTACTCAAAAGGGCATTTTTCCACCTTGATTATTGTCTGTTGAAATGGAAAGTGTGTAATTTTCCCAAGAAGGTGAAAAATGCCTTCCATTTCACACAAAATTGAACTTAAGTTAGAAAGCCTTATTTAGCAAATAATCTTGAGACTGGAAGTGTAGAGAAAAAAGCATATAACTCAAATATAAGCTAGAGCTCTATGTGGGCCAATCTGTGTACCACACCACTTTTGAACATACACAAAGGTCAGCTCTTATTCAGGCTCTCAAGGAAATATAAGGGGTAGGGGACTGCATTTTTATTGTGTTGCAAACATCTTAATATTTTTACTCTGTTGCTGCTTCTCCTGGTATCCTCCACACTGATGGCAACTACCCAATGCCCCCACCCCATCCTGCAATTCTCTATTTCCCATTCCCCACTCTCTTTTGAAATTCTTCGGACACTTCTCCCTTAAACATAAGCACACTTTTTCCTTATTTTCTGCACCCATTTCCCCCACTTTTTAGGCTGGTTTCCTGGGTTTGTGTTTCTACTCAGACCAGCTGGAAGACCCAGAAGCTCCATGTGCCCTTGTAGGGAAAATAATGGAGTTCCCAGGAAAAAACAGTTTTCCTTACTTTAACATTCTGATGAAAAATCCTTGTGGAGGACTTTCTCTAAATTCTCCATCTCACTACAGACACATTTGTAAACAAGCCATTTGTTTTTTGTTATAGATTAATGTGCAAATTGGAAGCTTATCTAGGTGTAATGTATGCACATGTTCATATATAAAAAGATGTGTATCTTGCTAATTATTCTACTTGACCTTGCATAGTATATTTCTTGAGAACAAGCACTTTTTTCCCCTATAAATTCACATGGCACACAGTACCAGGATTCTAATACAATGTAAGTGATGCTTAAGAAACGTGGTTGACTGATTTATGGATGGAGAACTCAGTGTTAAAATTTTAGGGAAAGTATTTTCTATTTTCTTTTGTATCCCTATAAAAAACACACACAATAACCAGTTCAGATTTTATGCAAGATTCTACCCAAATACATTTCTATAGACAATGGGTTTTCCAACATTATTATATAAAACTTTTGTTGTTTCATTATATTTGCTTCCTTGATGGTCATCTGAAAAGGATTATTTAATGAATCTAAGTGTTCATTTTCAAGGGTCACGGAAAGAAATATCTGTCAGAAATGCTACAGTAAATGCATTTTTGTAATGTAAATAAGATAAAAATGCATCCTTCACTTTTTTAATACTATATGCTGGACTTCAAACTGAAACATTTTTCAGAACTGGACTGTTTTCAGAGGGGTCACTTTCCTCTATTGATGTTTCATGCATTTCTGTTATGTTTCCAGATTTAAGCTGCTTATTACTAATACTAAGACAAAATGGTTTCTTCACGAACTTGGGAAATAGTAAACAGTCTTATTTAGAAAGCACTTTGGCCTGGATTTGGTCTATGAACTTATGGGTATGAAACTGTTTAGTGTGAACTAGATCTTGAAGATCCTTTCAAGAGACTGTTTGGATTATGTACTCCATGATACATTTGCCTTTTCAAAGTTTGATTTGAAGTAGCTGGGACAAGACTGTGAACAAGAATTGCCCAGCAAATGGTCACAAAACAGCAAAAAACGGGGAAGGGGGCGTTTAAAATGGGTAAAGTAAATAAATAAATTAAAAAAAAAAAAAGACTGTGAACAAATCTCTGAGAATCATAGCGCTGGAAAGAACCTCAAGGGTCCTCTTTCTTAGTCCCTGTATCCAAGGAGAATTTTCCAGACAGGCGGCCGCTGATCCTGTTTTTGTGAAATATCCAAGTGTGAGAGTCCCGACTGGGCCAAAGTGACAGCACCCAACATTCTGGTTTTCCTATCACATTTTAAAACTTTCTAAGTTTAGGCAACGACAGGAGAGATAGCCATTCTATTTCTTGGGTGGTTGGTGGGGTGAAGATTTTTCCATGTTCACATCATATATATATATCTAGGGTTTTTGTTTTGTTTTGTTGTTTTTTTTGTAAGCCAGGCATTACCCTCTTAGCATTTGTCTGATCACTTTTTATTGGGGGTTGCAAAACTCAGATTCA
>JAQZBX010113333.1:0-10114 GCA_029593785.1 Cabassous unicinctus | reverse complement strand
ACCATGAACAAGTTTATCCCAGGTATTCATGTGTGGTTCGACATAAGAAAATCAATTAATATACCACATTAACAAAATGAAGAGCAAAAAACTACAAGATCATCTCCATTGAGGCAGAAAAGGCATTTGAAAACTCTGGCATCTTCTCTTGATACAAACACCTAGAAAATAGGAATAGAAGGAAACTTCCTCAATATGATAAAGGGCATATATGAAAAACCCACTGCTCACCAGATACTCAATAGTGAAAGATAGAAATCTTACCCTCAAGACAGGGATGCCCATTTTCATCACTGTTATGCAACATTGAACTGGAATTTCTATCCAGATCAGTTAGGCAAAGACAAATAAATAAAAGGCATCCAGGAGAGAAGATGTGGCTCAGTGGTTGAGCACCAGCTTCCCATATATAAGGTTCTGGGTTCAATGCCCTGCACCTGCCTCCTCCCCCAAAAGGCATCCAGATTGGAAAGAAAAGTAAAACTTTCACTATTTGTGGATGACATGATCCTATGTATAGAAAGTCCCCAAAATCGACAAAAAATTTACTACAGCTTATAAACAAATTCAGTGAAGTTCAGGGTACAAAATAAATGTGCAAAAATCAGTAGTATTTCTACACACTAGTAATGAGCAATCTGATAAGGAAATCAAGAAAGAACAAATTGCATGTACAATAGTAATTAAAAGAGTGAAATATCAAGAAATAAATTTAACCAGGCATGTAAAGGACTTGTATACAGAAAAATACAAAACATTGCTAAAAGAAATCAAAGAAGACCTAAATAAATGGAAGGACAGTCCATGTTCATGGATTGGAAGACTAAATATCATTAAGATGTCAATTCTACCCAATATGATTTATAGATTCAACACAATCCCAATCAAAATTCCAAAATCCCTCTTTACAGAAATGGAAACGCCAATTACCAATTTTATTTGAAATGGTAAGGGGACCCGAATAGCCAAA
Organism: Cabassous unicinctus; assembly: GCA_029593785.1. Lineage (NCBI taxonomy): Eukaryota > Metazoa > Chordata > Mammalia > Cingulata > Chlamyphoridae > Cabassous > Cabassous unicinctus. The sequence continues at coordinate 9,144 of JAQZBX010113333.1, read as the reverse complement.
AACATCTTGAAAAAGAAGAAGAAAGTTGAGAGTTCATATTTTCTGATTTTAAAGCATTTTACAAAGCTAAAGTGGTCAAAGCAACAGGGTATTTGAGCTGGAATGTCTTCTCTAAAAGGTTGCATTGAAGTTTTCCTTGTATTATATGAATGATGAAGACTTGGCAGAGCAATCTTAAGAATACAGCTAAGGAAGTTTTTCCAAGCTTCAAATGACTTTCAAAGGAATTTTTCTCTGTATTAAAACAGGAGGACATTGGCAACTTTTCAAATGATGAAACTCTGAAATTATAATTACAATGTTGCTGTTTTCTTAATTGTACTGAAGTGCACACTCACAAAACAGATCCTTTTTACCCAGTGAACAGGATGTTTTACTTTCGTTGCAGTAGAATAAACTTACATGTTATATAAGCTTAAGTTATCTATATTTTTATTAAATATAATCCACAAATTTTAATGATTTAGTAATTTTTATGGATGTATTTAATTTAGCCAACATTTCCCTATTGTCCAGCATATGTTTTACATTTTCTGCTATTATAAATAACACTTAAATAACAAAAAACAGCATGGAATCAAATTGAGACTCCAGAAACAGACCACAATTGATTTTTTTTAGATTTATTATTTATTTATTCACTCCCCCCACCTCGTTGCTGTTTGCGCTTGCTGTCTGCTCTCTGTGTCTGTTCATTGTGTGCTGTCTGTGTCTGCTCATCTTCTTTTTAGGAAGCACTGGGAACGGAACCTGGGACCATGTGGGAGGGAGGTGTCCAATCACTTGAGCTACATCTGCTCCTTGCTTGTTGTGTCTCTCATGTTTCCTCGCTGTGTCTTCTCATTGCATCATCTTGTTGCATCAGCCTTGCCATGCCAGACTGTCATATCAGCTCGGTGTCTTGCTCATCTTCTTTAGAAGGCACCAGGTTCCGAACCCAGGACCTCCCATGCAGTAGGCGGTCACCCAACTGCTTGATCCAAAACCGCTTCCTCCCAGTTGAATTTTGACAAGGATTCCAAGTCTACTCAAATGGGAATGAATACTCCCTTCAAAAAATGTTGCTTAGAGAAGTGGATATCCATATAAATAAGAATCAAAGAGAATCTCTCTCTCATACCATATACAAAAATTGATACAAAATTAATCAAAGACAAATTCAATTACCAAGATTATAAAACCCCTACAAGAAAATGTAGGGAAGTATCTTCAGGATCTTGTCTTGGGTGATGGCTTCTTGGACTTTATACCCAAGCACAAGCAGTGAAAGAAAAAATAAATTAATGGGACCTCCTCAAAATTAAAAACTTTTGTACATCAAAAGACCTTGTCATGAAAGTGAAAAGACAACCTACTCAATGGGAAAAAAATGTTTGGAAATCACATATCCAATAGTGGTTTAATATCCAGATATATTTTTTAAGCTCCTACAACCTAACAATAAAGACAAACAATTCAATTAAAAAATGGGCAAAAGATTTGAGTAGACATTTCGCCAAAGAGGATAAACAAAAATCACATGAAAAGATGCTCAACATCACTAGCTATTAGGGAAATGCAAATCAAAACCACAATGAGATATCATTTCACACCCACTAGAATGGCTACTATTAAAAAAGCAGTAAACTAAAAGTGTTGGAGAGTTTGTAGAGTAATAGGAACACTCTCTCACTGCTGGTGGGAAGGTAGAATGGTTTGTCACTGTGGAATACAATTTGGCAGTTCCTTAAGAAGCTAAGTAGAGAAACCATATGACCTGACAATCTGGCCTACTATGTTTATACCCAGAAAAATTGAAACCATGGACTTGAACAGATATTTGCACACCTATGTTCATATCGGTATTATTCACAATTTCCAAAAGAAGGAAGCAACCTAAGAGGCCCTCAACCAATGAATGGATAAACACAATGTAGTATATACATACAATGCAATATTATTCAACCCTAAAAAAGAATGAAGTCTTGATGCATGAAAAAAAAAAATTAAAAAAAAGAATGAACCTTGAGAACATTATGCTGTGTGATATAAGCCAGACACAAAGGACTCATATGGTATGGTCTCACTGATATGAACTAATTATAATAAGAAAACTAATAGAGTTAGAATCTAGAACACGGGCTATCAGGGGATAGACTGAGGTTAGAGAATGGGGAGTTGATGCTTAATTAGTACAGAATTTCTATTTAGGTTGATTGTAAGTTTTGGAAATGGATGGCGGCAATGGTAGCATATTATTGTGAGTGTAATTAAAAGCACTAAATTATATAGGTGAAGGTGGTTGAAAGGGGAAACCTTAGGCTGTATATATTACTAGAATAAAAATAAAAAGATAAAACATAGGACTCTACAACGCAGTGAAACCTACTCTGGACAATTGAGGATAGTTAATACTACAAGTATATGAATATTCTTCCATTAATTGTAACAAGTGTACAATACTAATACAAGGTGTTAATAATAGGGTGGTATATGGGGAAAATATACCTAATGTAAAGTATGGACAATAGTTAATAGTACTATTTTAATAATTTTTCATCAATTGTATCAAAGGTTACTACTATTAAAAAATTAGTACAATTACAAGAAAGTGCTATAATCAATTGTAACAAACGTTCACACCAGTGCAAGGTGTAGGTGGTGGGGTGGTATATGGGAATTCTGTATTTTATTTTATGCATGATTGGTCTTTAAACCCACAACTCCTCCAGTAACACACACACACAAACACATATATATAATTATGTAAAGCTCCAGAAATTATTTGCCAATTTGATTGGAATAAGAGTGAGATTTGTAAATTCAGTTAGAAAGAACTGAAATGTTTACTGAATTCATGGAACAATGGCATCTCTCAGGTTATGAGAGCAAAGTGACATATCTCATGTTAAAATCTGGTGAATTTTTCCATGTAAATAAAGCATTCCTCAGTAAAGTATATTGCCATATTCAAACATATATTTTATTTTTCTTTATATTTTACTTTTTTGTTATGTGGGAAAAGTATTGACTTTTAAATATTAATTTTATAAATAGTCAAATCTTCTAAAAACTTATTACTAGTTTTATTTGATTTTTTTGTTTGATTGACTCTATTGGGTTTTCCAAGCACAGAGTCACCTTATTTGGAAACAGAGATATTTTTGTCTCTTCTGCTCCATTAGCTCTACCTCGCGTACCTTATTTCATTAGTTAAAATTTCCTGGATTTCATTAAGGAAATTATTTATCATAGCAGATATCTTCACCTTATTTCTCATTTAATAAAAATGTTTCTAACTTTCCATTGTTAATATCGATGCTATCTATTGATTTATCTTAACCTTAAGTAGAATTTAAAGCATTTAACAATATTATATGATAAATGGCATCAAACATCTTTTTGAGATCTGCTAAGGTGAACATATAGTTTTCATCCTTTGGCCAATAATAAAATACCAGAAAATTCTCTATATTAAATTATACATTCTTAGAATAAACTCTTTTCCATAATAATGTATATCTATTTATATATCAGTAAATTTAATTTGTTGTTTTATTTAGGATTGTTGTGTCTCTGAGTTATTCTTTTTTTATTTTGCCAAGTTTTGGTTATATAGCTTCATAAGAATAGGGGTCTTTGTTTTATCTATGATTTTATTTTTCTGGGCTTTGAAAAATTAATATATTTTGAGAATTAATGTTATTATAGCATTTGCAAGGAATCTGCCTATAAAATCATCTAAGGCAAGAGCCTTTTTAGAGATAATTCTTTGGCAACTCATTGTCCATTTTTCCATTCATGTCAATTTAATCTTTGAGTGAATTTTGATGATTACAATTTCCTAAAAAACTCACCCATTTCATTAGGACTTTCAAATATATTCAAATAGGTTCTACAAAGGAAAGTGTTACATTCTCTCTAATCTCTTCCTGTTCAATAGCTTTAGCTCCTTTATCATTCCTAATTTCACATGCTATTTTCTACTTTTATTAAAATTGCCAGATATTTGTCTATTATCTTGGTTTTCATCTGAAGATTTTCTTTGGATAAAATCAGAAATTTTAATATGCAGTTAATTTCTGCTCTCTTTCTATATATTCTCTTTCTTGTTTTTCATTTTGCTTTCAAAATGTATAAAATATTTTTATGCTCTTTTATATAAAAATACTATTAGTTGATTAATTTTAACTGAATTTGGTTTTACTAAATTAATATAAATAATTTTAATTTAAGCTATGTTAAATTTCCAATATTGCCATTGAATATAAAATTATAATTTCTAGTCCAGTCAGCATTTGAAAAAATAGAGTCATATAGCCTTCAAAACATTTCAGAAATAGATTTCAAAAGACCATAAACTCTACCAGCGACTCTGTGGAAGTCACTCGGCAAAATCTATATAGCTGCCATCTTGTTTAAAGAAAGTACTTTGAATATCATGTGAACCTTAGCTATGACTTGGTATTCTGGTGGTGCAATAAATGTCAAAATAATCAACTCCTCTGAAAATTGTAATTGAATAAAACATCAGGCAATATATAATTTCTGCTTCTAAAATCCCAGATGCTGTTATGGCCTTGGTAAAATCACCTCTTCACTCACGTTATTTTTCAGATGAAGAGTTGTGGCATAAATAATTGAATATATTAACCAGTCATTCATTCATATGTATTCAGTCTGGCGAATGTATCAGGTGCCATGTTGGAACTGGAGCAGGGAGGGTATGGAAACTCAGCTGAATAGCACATGACCACTGGACTTCAGGAGAGTTCAACATACTGAGTCTAGCAGAAAAACTTGCAGAGTCCTATGGAGGCACTCATCAGTATATCTGTTTTTATCTGAAATGATCTTACTCCTCTGTGTACTTATTATCTATTTCCCCACCTTTTATGGTAAGCTTCACAAAAAATAGGAGCCTTGTTCACTACCAAATGCCCAGTGTGTAGATCACTTCCTGGCATACAGCAATGGCTCAGGATTGGTGGTGCCTGGATTCTATCTGCATGGAGGCCAGTTGTACTACTAAGGTAAGTTTCAAAGACTGAAGAAATTAATCATCAGAACAGGATGGGGACCTAAGGACTTCAAGACAGAGATGTCAGAGCAGGAGATGCCCTTAGAATGGTAGAGCCTCCTTACTGCTTGTGTGTAAAAGGTGTGAGAAAAAATGGGGGGAAAAAAAGGCTAGAATGGAGGAGGAGCCTTGCTATCGAACTAAAGAGTGTAGACTTGACTTTATCCTGCTATCTATGCAGGGATTTTTATTTTATTTTATTTTTTTTTTAATGAGATGGTGACATAGATGGACATAGGTTTCAGACAGATCCCTTTGGCAGCTGTTTGGGGAATGAATAGGAGAGAGATTATAAAGCCACCGTGATGGTTACCAGTGGAGCAGGAGCTGGGATATCTTTTCCAATACACATTGTCTCATCTCACAGGAGCCCAACTCACTTTTCAGTTTAGATCGAAAAGGAGAGACAGTCATTAATTTCCTCAATTAGGGGCCCAATTTTGCAGGATTCCTGGAGGTTTATCTATCAGATTGTTTTAAAAGGTAAAAGGAAACCACTATAACTAATAGATGTCAGTGTTCAGGTCCCAGGTGTTCGGTGTCTTCAAAGATAAAAGGCTTGTTAACCAGAGAGTGTGGAGGTTACAGATAACATAGGTGGATCAGTCTTACTGTCTCTCTGCAGGGCACTTGTCTTTGAGTTAATTTTTTTTATCTTCCTTTGTTAAAATAATTGTATTTATATTTTTTAAAAAACACAGTATATATAAACTGGCTATTAGCAATTGGAATAATTTTTATGCCTAGGATTTGTTTCTGTGTGTTTGTTTGGCAGGAGTTTTGGGTGAGGAAAACAGAGAATATCTTCCTAATATACAACAAAAATATATAACCCATTGGAATGGAGATAGTATCTTTATAAGCCTATGCTTTAATTAGTTTTTAATTTATATCCATCCTCATCCAAAAGGATTTACAAAGCTTTATGTCAATTGCTTTTAGTAACTAAAAAATAATCAATAGTCATTCAGTTTTCTATTATAGCTATAAATTTTTTCTGAGAACATATCAACATCCTTTTAAAGCTGAAAAATCTGACACATTATGAACCTCTATAAATCCTATTTGAGTGTCCTCCAAATTTTCTTTTTTTTTCATGTAGCCAGTTAAAATGAACCCAAATCGAATAGCTAAGCCTCCTTTAAGATAGCAAAGGGTTGATTTCTAAAAATGGGATTGCATAATTTATTTAAACATTATTTAATATGCTGGTGTTGTGAGAAAGAGAACATTGGATTTCTGCAACACACACTAATGACTTATGTGAGTCAATCACTTTTAATAAGAAAAGGTGTGACAGTTAGGCTAATGTGTCAGTGTGGCCAGGTAATTGTGTCCAGGTGTTTGGTCCAGCAAGCACTGGGCTAATTGTAATACGAGAGCATTTATGGACTTTGATCACCAGTGAGTTTACTGCATGGATGGCTGATTACATCTGCATCAATCAGGGAGATTACATCATCAATGGGTGATGCTTTTATCCAATCAGTAGAATGCATTAAAAGGGAAAGTAATCTCGACATTCAGAAAGAATTTCCCAGTTTGTCTTTGGACAGCCAACTTCTCCCAAAAACTCATCAAGGATCTTTCATCGGAGCCCCTGGCTTGCAGCCTGCCTGCGGAACCTAGACTTGTGCATTCCCACGGTTGCGTGAGAGACTCTTATAAAATCTTTTATTATTGAGAGATATCTCCTGTTGATTCTGTTTCCCAAGAGAACCCTGACTAATACAGCTTGGTACCGGGAGTGGTTCTTGAGGAACAGAGTCTTAAACATGGGATGTCTGAGGTGGTTCTGGGAGTTTTGTAATTGGCTCTCTACTCTAATTGGACTCAAGGGTACTAATGACTCCCTTTCCAATAATAAAGAGGTTGCTAACAGTCCATGGTGTGAGCTGGCAATAGAGATACACAAAATAGCATCACTGGATCCCCCTACTTCCACGCTTATAAGAAGCAAGGATTTGGGTGAGAGTGTTTTCAACACCTTAACAGAATTTTGTGGAGTCAAAAAGTATAATGATGTTGGCTGGCTCCTCCTAGATACTTTGGATACAGTTACAAAAGAAAGAGATGAGCTAAAGTCTTCAAATTTGAAACTTAAATGCCACATGAATGATATGAAAGTTTCTACATGTGCCTTGAAAGAAAATATTGTCCCCTGTAACCACAGATTTGAGATATCTGAGAATCAAACCCAGACTCTCATTGTATGAGTAGCAGAATTACAGAGGAAACTAAAATCTCAACCTCACAGGGTTTCTGCAATTAAAGTGAAGGCATTGATTAGAAAGGAGTGGAACCCCGAGGATTGGGATGGAGACATATGGAATGATAATAATATTGATGGAGACATTGGAACTCTAAATTCTGCTGAGACTTTACCAGATAAACCTGTGATGCCCTGCCCTGTGGAGACCACATCTTGTCAACCTTGTATCACCCAGGCTCCAGCCTGCCCCAAGGAGTCTGGACCTCCTCCCAGCCCTAAGGCAGGTAACAGCCACACTCCAGCATGCACTGCCCAACTTCCAGTCTGCCCTGAGGAATTTGCCTTCCAACCCCTGCTTGAAGAGATTAATCCTGTCTCACTAGAAGAAAATGCAAAGGAATGCCCTGAAGTCAGTAGCCTGCAGCACATCTCTAATCCTTCTCCTTACCCACCCCCACCACCCCTCTTGTCTTTGAGACCTATTACTAGACTAAAATCACAACAAGCCCCCAAAGGTGAAATACAAAGTGTGACCCATGAGGAAGTACGCTCATGAAAGAACTGCATGAGTTTTCCAACTTATATAGGCAGAAATGAGGGGAATATGTGTGGGAATGGATACTAAGGGTATGGGATAATGGTGGAAGGAATACAAAGTTGGATCAGGCTGAATTTACTGATATGGGCCCACTAAGCAGAAATTCTGGATTCAACGCTGTAGCTCAAGGGGTTAGAAAGGGCTCTAACAGTTTGTTTGGGTGGCTGACTGAAACATGGACCAAACAATGGCCTAGCATGTCTGATGTTGAGATGCCCGATTTACCGTGGTATACAGTAGATGAGTGGATTCAAAGGCTTAGAGAGATTGGAATGCTAGAATAGATTTACCATTTCAGACCTGCCTACCCACCCCAGGAATGTCCAGAGGACAGACCTTTAACTAGGACTGTGAGGAATAAATTTGGAAGACTAACTCCATCTTCTCTGAAGAGCTCTGTGGTTATTCTTCTCTGCAGTCCAGATATTACTGTAGGGAGGGCTGTAATGGAATTGGAATCCTTAAACATTATGGGGATGATCAGATCTCAGTCAGGATAAAAGTCAAGTATCAGCAGTTAATCGCCAAAGGCAAGGTAGGCATGGCTACTGCAATGAAAGATTCAAAACAGCACCCAGAATAGTCTGAGTCACATAGAGTTATGGCATTGGCTAATAGATCATGGGGTACCTAGAAGTGAAATACATGGGCAGTCTGCTAAATTTCTTCTGGATCTGTATAAGCAGAAAAGTTTTAGGTCGAGTGAAAAAAACCCTAACTCAAATTACAAACACAGAGAATCACGGCCCCTTAATCAATTCCCAGACTTGAGAGAGTTTACAGACCCAGAGCCCCTTGAATGAGGAGAAGGCCAGGTCCCCTTGGGGAAGGATCCTGTTAAACTGCCAAAAATTTATACTGTTAATCTTCCTCCCACCTTTCCCCAGGGAAACATACGGCCTTTTGCCAGAGTAACTGTGCATTGGGGAAAAGGAAATGATCAGACATTTCAGGGATTATTAGACACTGGCTCAGAAGTCACATTAATTCCAGGAGACCCAAAACGTCACTGTGGTCCACCAGTCAGAGTAGGGGCTTATGGAGTTCAGGTGATTGATGGAGTTTTAGCTCAGGTCCGTTTCACAGTGGGTCCCCGGACCCATTCTGTGGTTATTTCCCCAGTTCCAGAATGCATAATTGGAATAGACATACTCAGTAACTGGCAGAATCCCCACATTAGATCCCTGATTTGTGAAGTGAGGGCTATTACGGTTGGAAAGACCAAGTGGAAGCCTCTAGAACTGCCCCTACCTAGCAAAATAGTAAATCAAAGGC
>JAQZBX010113332.1:0-10114 GCA_029593785.1 Cabassous unicinctus | reverse complement strand
AAAAAAAAAAAAAAGAAAAGGCATTTGACAAAACTCAACACCCATTCATAAGTTAAAATGCTCAGCAAACTAGGAATAAAAGGGAGCTATGGCACCCTGATAGGGCCTGGGAAAGGGAAGGGGACAAGGGAATAGGACTAGGAAGGGGCACGTGGGGAGGCTTCCATAGTATTTGTAATAGTTTATCCCTCTAAAATTAATGGAAGCAAATAAAGCAAAATGTTAAGACTTGATAATAGGTGGATGGGGAGCACATAAATGTTTGTTCTATCATTCTCTATTATTTTTAAATGTTTGAAATATTATACAATTATAAATTGTAAAAGGGCAATTTGATTAGGTAAAATTAACTTCGTTCTTGAAAGTCTGGGTTGCAAGGTTCCACTATGACTTGAGCTATTTGGGGATAAGCAGGGGCAGCTGTTTCAAACTGTAGCCCTACTTAGGTTCCTGGTATCCCCTTAGCGGCTACAAAAGAAAGGGGCAGAAGGGGTGGGGTGACAAGTGGGTGCTCGGGATTTCTCAGTTGGCTTCCCTTCAAGAAGCTTGCCCTTTATCAGCTTTATTCTGGTCTTCTATATTTGGGGGAGAGGGGAAATTTCTCGAACTAAAATGAATCTGTAAACCACTGCCCTAGGCTAACGCAAATAAAAGGTGGGAAGTTTTGCTCTGGGAAATACGGGGATAAACCTGAGTCGGAAATTCGAAGGCATAAATGTGCACATCTGTCCAAATCGGTTTACCACGTTGGAGGATATAATTTGGTCGGTTATCATATACAGATGAGTAATTCTATCTGTCCAGATAGCAAGGCCACGCTTGGGTGCTATAAAATGCCGAATGAGTTCCAAGAACAAATCTAAATCACCTAGAGCTGATTCAATAAAGAGCTGCTAACATCTATTTAGCGTTTAAACAGATGGTGAATGTTCCTGTCCTGCTTACAGTGCAAATAGGTAGAGTCAGACGTGAATCTGCTGCTGCTGAAGCCTCGGGAGGGCTTGTTTTTTATACACTGGAGTAAGTGAATTAGACCTTGCTCCCTAAGCCATCACTACTTCTGCCACAGTCTTCCTTTGGGTCACCCTGCACTTGGACCTGTATTTGGACCTCTCTGGTCATTCTACCTTTTCTAGGAGCTTTGAAATAGCTATGGCAAGGCATGGGAGGTTAAGTACAAGAGCCTCTGAGCCTCCCAGAAGGGAAAACAGAGAAGAGAAACATAACTAGGTGCCAATAAGGTCTTTGAGTCAGCCCCCTGCCAAACCTGGAATAGAATTCAACACCTATATGAACCAGATCTTGTTTTTGACGACATGCTTAGTTTCCCACCTCATCGTGCCCTCCTTGGTCTTGGCAGTCCATGGCCAGTGAGAGATTTCCATTTTTGCACCCTCTCAGAGGTGCCACTAAAATTATTGAACAACCAGTACACCATGGCACTGACCATCAGAATGGTGCTAGCTATAAAAACAGGCATGGCCATATCAAAGTATCTGACACACATCCGCCCCAGACACCTGATCTAATCATCAGGAAGTTTCAGGCAGGCTGCATCTGAGCCCAGGAGTAGACGTCCCTGGAAACTTCCAGCTGGAATGGAGAAGCTTTCTGCCATTCCAGACCCATGTTTTTACATTCCCAACAGAGAGGAGTTGTAGTGATTGACAGCTCAGAAAAATCAACTGAGAAAACTATTCATTTATCCAACTTACAATTATTAAGTATATGCTATAGGACAAGCCCACTGAATACAGAGCAGTACCCAAGTATTGGAAACCTCTGGATTAAATCCAGCATGAAGAAATGTTCAGTGACAGTTTTTAAAAACGGTCAGTCTTAGAAAATTGAGACACCACATAAAAATCTGCATTTCCAGCACCTCTTGAAAAATGGCAAGACCGGGTGACAATGGGCCCACATTTCTGCAAAACAGCCAGTCGGCTAGTGTGTGGCTTGCCGCCATCCCCACCCACTCCGAATTGCTCCCCAACATCAAGGCTTTTTCTGTGGGTGTATCTAAGAAAATACCTCTCCTGCATCCATGTCTCTGTCAAAAGTGGGAAAACAAAAGCCAGACCAAGAAAGCAGAACAATTTTTATTAGCCTTAGCCACTTCCCTTGTTTATATTACCCACCATGTTCTATAGACACAGGAGTTTGCAGCTCCTGAAGCATGGTCATGCCAAAAAACAGATAAAAAAATAATAATAATAAGTGGATGTCTGCCTCGGGGACTTTGCCAGAGTGAGGATTAAACCAGACAGCCTGTAAGAATCCCCCACCCAGGACTTGGTAGCAGGCAGAGGGAAGGAACGGTAAATGAAAAGGCTCAGAGACGTGACAAGCTTGACGTGTTAAAGGACTGGCAAGGTGCCCATTGTGGCTGTGGCAGATGAGAGGGACTGTGGAGGGAGATTAGTTTGTAGAGCAGGTTCAGGCCTTCTAAGCAATGCTAGGGAGCTTGGGTTTTATCCTAACCGGCATGACACGGATTCCAAAGGACTCTTAACAAGACTTGGCTTAGGGGGCGGCAACAGCTGGAGAGAAGAGTCAGGTTCCCAGTAGGAAAGCGATGGCACATGCATATTGGGTCATTTGAGGAAGGTTTGATGATATAGGAGTTGGTCAGGGTTGAAGGAAACCCCCAGGGTGGTGCAGTACCCCAGAGCTAGCAGCAGGCGGGGAGCTGTTACCCCCTTGGGCCTGAAGAAGGTACAGGGAATTTGAGGTTGCCAGAGCTTGGAGATGGAAAGGACTGTGCCCTTCCCATGATGGACACAGTCAGCCTATGGCGACCTCACAAGGGAGAAGCGGAGGGAATGACCTCACTTTCCTCCTGCCTTCTTATATACTGCTGGGGCTCCCCATTGGCTGTGCCCAATCGGAGGCCAGAGAGTAGGAAGAATCCACAGCCTTCCTGGACAGCAAGCAGGGAGGAGGCCAGAGAGTGGACCTGGAGGGCTGCTCAGTTAACCCACCAGGGCACAGAAAAAAGGAAATAGCATCCCTATTTGGAATAGGGTAAGACTCAAGGATCCTATTTGGCATAGAGTAAGACTGCTTTCACACAGTGCTCATCACCCTTTTGTATATTTGCTGTATATTTATTTACTGTCTGTCTCCTCCACTAGACCTCCAGTCCAATCAAGTTGGAGTTGGACTCATATCCAATTCCTCCAAGCTCAGGGGAGATAACCTCCTGGTTTCAGGAACTTAGGGATCTGGTTTGGAAGATAAGCTATTCAGATGCAGACTCAGACCTGCCAGGATGGAACAGGAGGCATCTCCGATTGGCCAGGAGTCTCTCAAGAGATGTTCCTGATCTGCTATTACTGGAATTTGCAACTCCTGTAAAAAGCGCCTGGGGCATGACTCACCGAATTGGTGCCCAAACCACTGCCTCTGCAACACACAATCCCGTCCTCCAGATCTCCTCCCTCTCTCTGCAGCTGCAACCCGAGAGGCATTTGTTCCGCCCGGGGAAGGGCCCGGGAACCTGGCGCTGGCATCCTTGCCTGGCCAGCTGCACACTGCAGGTAGCCAGGATTTCCTGGATTCCAGGGAGAAAGATGCATGTCTGAAGAGACCAGACAATGCAAACGTCCTCGGTGGTCCCATTCCTAGAGGTAGCTGGGTCAGAATCACTGGGCCCAAACTGGAAGTCACCTGGACCACTGACAGTTACAAGCCCAGGTGCAGGAAATGAATTAAGAACGGCTCCATGGAGCTAAGTCTTCTTTCCATTTCTCATTATTTAACTTGTAGTGGCTTGAACCAGATGCATTAGGGTTTAGTTTAGTTTTGTGTTTTTTTCCCTTTTGCTCTCTTTTCTTTTTTTTTCTTTTTAGCTCATGTTTTCCCTTTGCTTACACCTGTCTAAAGTAGTAATTCATCAGCCCTGCCAGATTCTGTCTAGTTGTTTCAGTGGTGGAGTGGGAGAGTGGTCAGGTCACGATGTGATTGTTATAAACTCAGCCTACTGGTTGACACACATAACCTGCCTAGAATTGAAAGCCTGTGTACTGTACTCAGCGTTCCTCTGAGTCTTTAGCTGGCAAAGTTGTCATGATTTCTGTTTAACCTTCGATGAACTGTTCAGAATTTTTCCCTTTACAAGCCCTCACTTCACTTGGAAGAAAACAAGGAGTTTTAGATAGATTTAGGTTTGAATCCCAGCTCTGTGGTCTTGGATGTGTTACTTAAGCTCTCTGAGCCTCAGTTGTCCATGTGTGAAAATGGGTACAATACTAAACTCACAGTATTCTTGTGAGGGTTAAACGGGATGACATAGGTAAATCACTCACACGGCTTGGCTTAGAGGTGGCTAAAACATTAGTTTCCTTCTGTCCCAACCTTTTTACCCGGCGAGGCACACATATTTTAACTGCATCAAAGCTGCCAACTTCGGGATCTTGCTTAACCACAAGAGAAAGTTATGAGTGTGAAGAGGTTTATTGCTGTTCACAGAATTCACGACTCATTTCCTTCCTCCAGTCACCACTGGGCCCTTGCCAAGCTTTCTGCTGGGTTGTGTCATAGGAAGAGTGGATGTTTGAACCGCCGTATTGGTTTAGGAAGAAGATTCACTGCAATGAGCTGGAAGTGCAGGGGGGTGGGTGGGTGGAGTCATGAACTATGAGGGTATGGGGGAGAATTTGGGGACGTGAAAAACGGTAGAATTGTCGAGAAGTCCAGGGAATGAAAACTGGGCAACGCTAATGAGACTGGGTGTTAGAGAGCTTTGCCTGGCACACACTAGGCCTTTGATAAATATTGGGGAATGAATGCATTTGGAGGATTGGGAAGGACTGGGAGAACGGGAAAACCAGTGGGGACCTAGAGGGATTGGGTTTCTGCTCAAATGTCACTTATCAGAGAGGACCTTCCTGACTTCGGACATACAACGGCCCTCACCAGGCCTTTTGAACTGCTTCCCTGCTCTGCTTTCACACAGTGCTTATCATCATATTGTATATTTGTTGTGTATTTGTTTATTTATTGTATCTCCTCCACTGGAATATAAACTTCACATGGGCAGGGACTTTGCCTCTTTTGCTCTCTCCTGTATCTCCAGAAACTAGAAAAGAGCGTTGCACAAAGCAGAAACTCAGTATATATATTTGAATAAATGAGACCTATTAAAGGGAGAGTGAGAATGAAGATGGCTCAGAATTGCCTGGGGCTCTGTTAAAATGCAGATTGCCTGGTCCCACACCTGACCTGCTGAGCCAGTGTCTCCAGGGCGGTGCCTGAGGCACTGCATTTACTAGCTTCTCAGGTGGTTTGCATGCACATGTTTTGAGGACCACCCTGAGAAATCCTGGACTTGCCTTCTAGAAACTGATGAATTCCCTCCTTGATGTCTCCCTTCTGGAATGGTCTTTTCCTCTCCATTTGTCTCGGAATCCCTTTGCAGCACCTAAGCCCTTCAACTGAATAGCTCTTCACGTCTCTATACATTGCCTTGGTGAAGTCCAACCCTGAATAACTTGATGAAAAGGAAGCAATCACTTTCTCCAAACCGTTTCACCCCAGCATATTCCTTCCTGGATGTTCTACTTGCTTGCACACTATGAAAATATTTAATTTTTTTTTTTTTTTACTTTTAGCCATTTAGTGATAATTATTTAATAGCCCCTAGACTCTTGTCTCTAAATGATCCTCTGGGTTTGAATTGCCCACTTTAGATAGCAACGCCTGAAGACAGGGATTGCAACGTCTATTTTCCATTTTCCTTTAGTGCCAGCTGCCTGAGAAGAGGCTCCATTAATTGCTCCTAACTCACTGACCAATTAACGGTCACAGCTGGGCACAGAATAAGTGGTGGAAAAGTGAAAATGATGATGAGTGTGATAACAACAATCTGCTGGACATGCAGCCTTCATGAATCTTCCCTTCCGTCAGACAGATCACTTGGTGTAAAGAAAGAGGAATTTTCCTATTGCTATTTAACGTTTGCCTTTTCTTTCCTACCCTTTTGACTTCTTCTTTCCTGTCCCACCAACACTATCTGAACCTAAAGGAATTGATTCATGTAGCCTCAAGAAGCATTTGCACACAGTGTGGCGGTTTAGCTGGACACACAGAGAGGAAACTTTGCAGGGAGGGCAAAGCTGGAGCTAATACCTTCACTTCTAACTCACCTTATATTTAAGCATACCTTGGCAGGACAGGTGGCTGTCACCCTCTGGATTTGTGGAAATGCTCTTTTATTCCTGTGCTTATCACTGATGATGAAAGCAAAGGTTGAAGACTGAAAACTAGAACCACCACTCCTGGTTCCTGCTGCTGCTGTGTGTTGCAGCAAATAGTTTCATCTTTTATTAAAATGCACTGACAACTCTTCAGTCCTTCCTCCCAGCCCCAAACCAATAAACCCCCCTGTCTTTCCTTTTTCTGTTGCTGGCACCCCCGCTTTCTCAAAGCCCTTGTTTTGAATACTCGAAGCCATCTTGAATTCCTTCTGCTTCCAGGTGCTTGCTCTACCCAGTAGATTGTACCTGCACTTGTCTCTCTTGCAAGCATCTCTCTTTCACATTCTTTTTGCTACCATAGTGATTCCCATCCTCACCCTTCCCTAATCTGTATTTCCCTCCCGTGCATCCTACACATCTTGACACTTGAAGCTTTCTAAAGCAACCCTCTGGTTTCAAAGGCTCCCAATGTACCTATGAAAAAGATATATAAACTTATTAAGCTGGTTGTCAAGACATTCCAAAAGAGAGTCCCAATCTACCCGGTCAAGCTTATCTCACAGGCTGCCATGCTTTCCTGCTGTGCGCGGGCATTTTCCTGCCTCTAGGCTTCTGCTCAGGTTGTCTGTGTGTCCAGGAATACCTTCCTTTAGTATCCTGTGTCTGTTGAAATCTCATTCTCTCTTTTAAGCCTCATAAGGTGCCTATATCTGGGCCCTCCAGTTTAGAAAATATTTATTGAGTGTGCCAGCACAGTGCTAGGTGCTAGGGAACACAGAAATGAGAAAAGCATGGCTCCTCCCATCAGAGGGGTGCACAGTCTACTAGAGGAGAGGCATGGAAGAACAGATAATTCAATAGAGCTGATAAAAATTGCACTTTGTCCTTAATTCTTTCTGAATCTTTTTAAAAAAAATAAATTGTCTTCTTTAGGAGTTTTAAAATTTCATCGGATGGTATGCCAATCTGACAGCTGTTAAATGAGAATATTAGCTTTCATTCCACGTTACTGCCTTCCAGAATAGATTTGGAAAAAAGCACAAAAACTAGATATATAATGGTACGAGCTGAAGAGCTCTTTTTTAGCCCCGAGAGTAGGAGTAGATTGGCATGCAAGAGACTTTGGGTTCATTTAGCGAGTGCGTTAAGTTATATTGCTGCATTGACCTGTCAAGACGTAAACTCTCAGAACAGTACACAGGCCTGTTGGCCGTAACAAAAGCATGTCTGAAGTCAGGAGCGTGCACGTCGGTGGATCTGCTTCACCGATTTCTTCCTTGAGCTTCTTTTTCAAAAGGACAGAATCCAGGCAGGATGTCGGGATGTAGAAATGGTGTCAAACCGTTCTTATTATAGTTGATTCTCCTTTGCCTTCCTTGCAAAGTTGTGCGATTATTTTCCTTCCAAATCAGGTCCCAGCAAATATATTTCAGGGACAGTTTTGGACATCTTGACTTGAAATTTCCAGCAGCTCTTTCAGTAAGTGCTTTTGGGTTGCCATGGAAACCAGCACATGCTTTGAAGAGGCGGTGACAGGTTCAGCACATACCGACTACCACTGGGAGTGCACGCCAGTCTATCGGTTAAAGTCAGTGGCAAAATTACCATGTTCTGGGGCCTTCTCCGACATGCCCAACTTGACCTTCTAAGGGAGCAGAAGCAGAACGGTAAAGATTAAGTCACTCTTTTTTCATTGCTCCGATTCGCCTTCAACACCCCCACTTTTAAGCCACCAGCAGAGCAGATGTGGTCACTGACGGCTGTTATGTGTGATCACTGTGCTAGGGCCAGCTCTGGCCAGTGGAGACTACTTCCCCAATGGCTGGCAAGTCCATGCTCGTGCAGTTCGTTCTCAGGAGTCCTAGCTTTTCTTGCTAGTAAATTTCAGGTTGGGTTAGTTGCTTGATTTTTACATATATTTGGGGGTGTGGGTAGAGGAGCATACATTTTTTTTTTCCCCCACAAACCCTGGGATTATACTGGACTCAAGGTGACATTCCTGCCTGGTTCGTAGGTGCGTGCCCCATCTGCAAAAGTCCAGCTTCTTATGGGCCAGTATCGGCCACTGTCATCAGGAGAACAGTGTCGACCTTCCTTTCCAACTTCCCAATGGGCTGGGTGTGGCCCTTGGTTTTTAAAAAGAGGATTCCTCCATGAGATTCAGCAAAATACCTTGCTGCTCTCCCAAATGCAAAGGGAGAAGGTGTTGTGTTTATTTGGCTGTGGATTTTATGAGCCATTTGGCCAGAGAAGCAAAGCCTATGTCTCATCACATACTCTCATCTTCGAATCTGTAGTAGATGCCACATATCCTCTTGGGCCTCACCATTTTTTTTTTTTTGCACCTGGGGCCCCTTGGCCTGACAGCTTCCTCTGGAGAGCCTCATCTGTTTGCACAGGTGGCAGGCACCTAGGGGAGAAACACCTCTGCTCCCTGCCCCTCAGAAGAGGGAACGCAGAGATGTGTGTTCTAGACTGGCTCTAGATGGTGCTCCAGCTAGCTTGCTTAAAGCACTTGTTGGCTGACTCCTCTTCCTGGCCTCATTTCCCTATTCCCCTAGGTCTACTTCCTGAGATCACCTCCCACATAAACTACTTGCACTCAAATCCTTGTCCTAGGACCGGTTTCTGGGGTAACCTAAACTAAGACTAAGTTCTTTTTTTTTTTGGTGGGGGGATAAGAGGAAGGGCTTTCCTTTTATTTAATTTTGAACAAATTCCAGACACACTGAGAAGTTTAAGGGAAAAAAAAAGAACACTGAACACCTGCATACTCTCCACTTAGATTCAGCATTTTGGGTTTGTCTGGTGTTATCATCTAATTTCTTCTTTTTTTTACTTTCTGTAAACTGCAAGTAAAATCTAGATGTCTGAAAAGTTTCGGGTGCAATGTTTCAACTTAGCATCTTTAATAATAATAATAATAATAATAATAATAATAGCAGGTGTGTAGGAGCCAGCTGTTTCATGCAATCTCACCAAATCTCAGAATGCCTGAGATGCAGCAATTGTTTTCTGCCTGCCCCGAATCCACAGCCCTCTCTTCTGGTAGCAACACTTTGATTCTCCTCTCCAGAACCCTCCCTCCACCTCGGTGGTCCACCTGGCTAGGTGAGGCTCCTCTGGGTCCCAGGGATCTGCCAGGGAGAGGCACGTGATCCAGGTT
Organism: Cabassous unicinctus; assembly: GCA_029593785.1. Lineage (NCBI taxonomy): Eukaryota > Metazoa > Chordata > Mammalia > Cingulata > Chlamyphoridae > Cabassous > Cabassous unicinctus. Next base: position 751 of record JAQZBX010113332.1, on the reverse strand, counting down.
GGGCCAATGAGAGCCAGCCTCTCAGTTACCGTAGTTCACCAAATAGAAGGCTACGCCTTTGATTGTTAAGACCCTCTGTTCTTTCATGTGCACTAAAGTGCTGCCAAGTAATTACAAAATGGCATTGATTGTAAAATACATCCTGATTTCAGAAACGTTTGACCTTCTCAGCAGACCTAGCTACCCAAGACATGCTGCAAAATGCTACTTAACTCACTTTCCCATCCTCTCTGATATCCGGGGCCGTCTCGTTCCCTGGATTTGCAGAGACTTGCACGGTCTCCGTTCGGGAGAGGTAGCGACGCAGTTCCAAGGGGCAGTTCTGTAAGGGAGGAGAAATCCCCTGGGTGAGGACAGCGGTGGTCAGGGCGCTGGCCAGGAACCAGCATCCCCCAAGGATCTCCAGGCATTGGGCTTGGGAATCATCCTCGGGAGGCTGTGTGATATTGGCTGGGTTCCCCAGCCTCTCTGAGCCTCGGTTTCCTTATCTATAAATGGGAGCGATAACGGTTGTGATTTACAGGGTTGCTGGAAGGATTAAAGGAGATCTCCACTCTAGAGTTTATCACAGCGCCGGGCAGATCTAAGAGCTTGACCCTTGTTAGCTGTCACCTAAGGCCATCCAGCTCCTAAGTGTCCAGGCCAGCCTGGAATCCAGGGGTGTCTGGCTCCACCGTGCTTTTAACACCTCCTCAGGATCTCTTCCCAGCCTCTTCCCGCCCTCCCCCTTCACACTCTTTTTTTTTTTTTT
>JAQZBX010113331.1:0-10114 GCA_029593785.1 Cabassous unicinctus | reverse complement strand
CTATAAGGGGTTTCATATTTAAGCCATTTTCTACTCCTCTCACACGGCCATGTCAAATATAGCACCCTTATTCATGTGTCTGTCTAAGTGTGTCTCTCTGACTGTTTCAAATAATATCAGACCTACCAATGAGGCAAGGTGTCAAACTAAATCAAGCCTCACTGATGTGGTCCAACCTAAAGCCCTAAGCAATCTTATCAAGTAAACTAATCAAAGGCCCCTCAACTGACTTTAATGCAATCAAAGGTTATCACATCCAGAAGAAGAGATTAATTTACAAGCATAATATTCTTTTTAGGATCCATAAGATAATTTCAAACTGCAACACCCCACCCTCTGAATCCCAAAAAGACTTATTCCAAAGACTTAAATCATTTTAGCAATGATGCTGAGTACAAAATCACAGCAAATTCAGTTATAAGAATACAGTTTGTCTTGGGTCAAAAGTCCCCTCTGGCTATAGACCTGTGAAACTTACTAAAGAAGTTATCTGCTTTCAATATACAAATGAGGAATAGACGTTGGATAAACATTTGCATTACCATAAGGAGAAATTTAGAGGGAAACACTCATGAGTTCAAAAAATCTGCAGAGCATACTCCATTAGATTTCAAAGTCTGAGATTCATCTCTAAAATGGTGGTTTCTTCTCCTCAGGGCCTCATGGGTGCCCTTTCTCTCTCCATGGGCTTGCCCAATGGCCATATTTTTGGTTCCTCTCTCTTCAAACACCTGGGTGGCAACTGAGTTCCAGATCTCACACTCCAAGAAAATTTGGATGATGACCACATTTTCTCCAATCTCTAGAGAACAGTCTTAACCCCTTTACAACAGTGAAGTGGTGGCAACATTCTCCCTAATATCTAGCATACAGGCCCAACCCCCTAAAAACAGTGGGGTGGCAACCTGACTCTCCTTGATCAATGAAGACAAGGCCCAAACCCCTCAGAGCAGTAGAGTGGTGACCTAACAATCCCCAAACTATGGGCAATAGGCCACACCCCTCAGAGGTGGCACCTCACTTTCCCTAACAAATGGAGAATATATTCCATCCTGTCTCTAGCCTAGGGTGGCCAAACTCTCCTTGAACAGTGGGCTTGAACATCCACCCTCTTAAAATCCTTGGGCAAACTCATCCTGTCCATACACATGGGTTTATGGAGATTTCTGAATTCCAGACATCACCTTCCACAATTTTCCTCTTGAAGTCATTTTCCCATCCATCGCTCCCTTCCCTGTACCTTTTAGTCCAGATTGACAGTGGTTTGGTTCATACAGTTATTGCAAATAATTTTTGGTTTATCATGCAGGGATCAGGGGTACAAGCCATCAGACAGTAAGCTTTTCTGCAAGTCTTTCCTTGATAACTGCATTTCTAATCCTGACTTACAAGTTCCAAGTTTAGTTAAAACTTGACATAAGCCACTATCCTCTGGAGGCTTGTTTCCAGAACTTTGGAATTTCCTAAATCAATCTCTGGTTTCTTTGTGCCCAAGAATCCAGTCCTCAATTTATCTCTTTCCTCTTGCATTGATATAAGCTGCAAGGAGAAGCCAGTCTGCATTTTCCACATTTCCTTTGGAAATACCTTCCGCTAAATGACCAAGCTTGTCATTTTCAAATCACGCTTTCCATCTAACATCAGAAATCAATCTTGCTAAGTTTTCTTCAACTTTAAAACACAGATTGCTTTCCTCCAGTCTCCAATAATAATGTCATCTCTTCCTTCTAAGGCCTCACTGAAAATAACAGTAGGGTCCATATTCCTACCAACAGTCTCTTCAAAGCAAACTATGCCTTTTCTATGAAGCATCTCACAATTCTTCCAAAAAAGTCCCCTAACCTGTTCATAAAAACAGTTTGAGCATTTTTGGTAATTGTAGCAGCACAACCTCACTTTTGGTACAATTTCTGTTTTAGTTTGTCAAAGGGTTGCCAATGCAAATTTCCAGACATTGTTTGGCTTTTATAAAGAGAAATTATTTGTGGTAAAATATATAGTTACAATGCCAAGAAAAATTCAAATCTGTGCACCATAAGAGGTAATTTCTCACCAGTCAGCTGCCAGGTGGGGTAGCAAGATGGCTGCTGATCTCTGTCATGGTTTCTGTCTTTCTGTAGTTGTAAGCAAACCTGGCATAAGGCTTGTTTCCTCTTGAGCTGGTCCTTGGGCCCAGTCTCCTGTGGGCTTTGTGTCTAAGTGATCCTCTAGTCCTCTCACACATGGCTGTTATCAAACATGGCAGCTCCCTTTTTCCTGTGTCTAAGTTTGTCTATCTCTTTGTTTCAATTTATGTTTGACCCAGGAAGGGGGCAGAAACTCAACTTGAGTTCCAGCTCACTGATGTTGTCAATCAAATGTCCTAAAGTGATCTTATGAAGTATTCTAATCAAAGGACCCTCAACCATATTTAATGGAATCAAAGGGTATCACACCCACAGAAATAAAATAGTTAAAAAAATCCTTCCCTTTTTCAGATTCATTAAATAATCTCAAACTGCCACACAAGCTAATAATGACTTCAACAAATTGTCAGTATACAAGATCAATACACAAATATCTGTATTGTTTTTCTGCACTAATAACAGGCAGCTGAAGAGAAAGTCAAGAAAATACTCCATTTACAATAGCAACAAAAGGCTAAAATATCTAGAAATTAATTTAACCAGATATGCAAGGGAACTGTATTCACAAAATTACAAAACACTGTTAAAAGTAATCAAGGAAGACCTAAACAAATGCAAGGACATTCCTTGTTCATGTATTGGAAGACTAAACATCATGAAAATGTTAATTCCACCCAAAATGATTTATAGATTAATGCAATCACAATCAGATTTCCAACAAGGAATTTTGCAGAAATAAAAATGTGAATCACTGCATTCATTTGGAGGGAAACAGATCCCAAATATCCAAAAACATCCTAAAAAAAGGAGCAAAGTTGGAGGACTCACACTTCCTTACCATGACATGTATTATAATGACACAGTAGTCAAAACAGCATGGTATTGTCATAAAGGTAGATACATAGATCAGTGGAATCAATTTGGGAGCCATAGCACATCCATAGCATAGCTCAGTTGAGGAGGTGAGCACTGCCATATGCCTGACTGTCCACAGCTGAAGTCAGGGAGAAAACATTAAAGCCAAGGCTGAAGAGGAGGCCTAGATAGAGACAAGCCATATGTCTTGTTGTCCACAGCTGAGCTCTGGGAGATGGTGAGCCTTCAGGAGAAGGCAGAGGCCTCAGCAGAGAGCAGCTGCCATCTTTCCTTGCTACATGGAATGATGCCAGGATCACTACTAGCTGACTTAAGTGAAAAAGCATCTTTGATGGTGCCTTGATTTAGACATTTCACAGCATAGGAACTATAAGATACGTAAGAATGATAAGAATTTTCTCTAATAAAATTCCCATTATAAAACCCAATAAATATCTGATATGGTGGTTAATAGCGCATATATAAAATGTTTTTCTCTGAAACAGAACAAATTTTTATTAATAATATAAGAGCTTAACATGATGGTGATTTGGGCAAAAATACAACAAAAATAACCTATCGACAGAACTGTATACTAATATTTTAAGACTCTTCTATTTTTAGTAAAAAAAGTAAACATACTAAATGACTGAAACTAGACCAAAGTACAATAGATAGTTTGACTCTGCCTATAAACAGAAATAAATTACAGTGATCAAAATAGACTAGTAGTTATGCATGACAGGGAAAGGATAGAGAGATTGAGAGGTGACTACCAAGGGTTAGGGATTTTTTGCATTTGTTTGTTTTTTGTTGATCTTTTGGGAGTAATGAAAATGCTCTAATATTGATTATAGTGCTGAATGCACAACTCTGTGATTATACCATATATCATTGATAATACACTTTAAATGAAATGCATTGTTAATTATGTTTCAATAAAATTAATAAAAAATGTCTTTACCAGATAAACATGAGCTGAGTAGTTCATCACAACCAGATCTGCCCTACAAGCAATGGTAAAGGAGGTCTTCAAACTGAAAGGAAATGACACTAGACAGTGAATCTAAGAAGATTAAAGAAATGAAGACCTTGGGTAATGGTAACCATATGACTACTTATAAATGTCAGTACTATGATTTTGTATATTTTTGTTTATAACTCCATGTTTTTAATTTTCACAAGTTCTAAAAAGTAAATGCAAAAAATAATGATACATCTATGACTTGGGCATACAATATATAAAGATAGAATTTGTAATAAGTACATAAAAATGTGGGAGTACCAAGTGCTATAGGAATGGTGTATTTGTTTGCAATTGAAGTTGAATTGATATCAAATCAAATTCAAAGCAAAATATATAAAAAGTATTTACAGAAAGAAATGAGAAGAGACTGAAAATGGTACAATACTCAAAATCAAATATGAAAGAAGGCATCAATGTAAGAAATGAGGACAAAAATAAAAGACTTACACAGGCCAAATAGCAAAATAGTAGAAAACGCATACCACTACTTAAAATATTTAATAGAAATGTATTAATCTGTTTACTTAAAAGACAAAGAGTGGTAGAGTGGAAAACTATAACCTAAGTATATTCTGTTTACAAGAGACTCACCTTAAGTTCAAAGATACAGGTAGGTTGAAAGTGAAAGGATCGAAAATATAAGCCATGCAAATAATAAAAAAAGAACTATGGTAGCTCTACTCATACCAGATAAAATAGACTTTAAGTCAAAACTTTTACAAGGGAAAAGAAGGTCAATATACTGACAAAGGGGTCAATTCAACCATAAGACATAACCATTAAAATTATAAATATATATATTAACATAAGTTCAGAGCCCCAAAATACCTGCAACTCCTATATACCTACTACCCAGATACCCAAATTTAATATTTTTTAACATTTTGTCTCATTTGTCATAGCATTCAATCTTTATCTAGTTATCTCTCTCTCTCTCATTGTCCTATAGCCATATCTGTATATACGTATATCTGTCTGTCTGTCTACTTGTCTATCTATTTATTTCTAGACTCTTGTGACTAGATTGAATATATCATGCACTTTTACCATGAAATACCTCTTTCATAGTTTCCCAGCTGCCAAAACAAATATCATACAATAGGTTGGCTCAAACAATGCAAATTTTTTGGCCGGTGGTTTTGAAGCTAGGAGAAGTAAAAAATTAAGGAATGAGTAAAATAATGCATTCTTCTAGAAGAGTGTGGCATTGTGGGTTGGCTTCAAGTGACCCTTGGTTTCTTATTATCATTTTTCTGTCAAATGGCAATGCACATGGCAATGTCATTTCCTTTCTCTTTTGGGTTCCTTTGATTTCCAACTTCACCTCTTCCAGGAGCATTTCTCTTCATAAAATTGTCAGTAATAGGATTAAGACCCATTTTCATTTGGGCCACAACTTATCTAAAAATAACTTTGTCAATAGTTCCTATTTATACTCACAGGAATGGTTTTAAATTAAGACTATGTTCATTTGGGGTGGTAGTAAATAATCCAACCTACCACCTCCTCCATGTATATTTCTTAAGAACAAGGATATTCACTTATGTAACCACATTGAGAACAATTATCAAGTTCAAACACTTAACATTGATATAATGTATATACTTTATACTCCATTTTTTTCATATCCATATAATGCTTGTAGCAGTTTGATATAGTTATGAATTCCAAAATTAGATATTGTATTATGCTTGTAAACTGGTCTAGTCCTCTGGGCATGATTAAATTATGATTAGGTCTTTGATGGGGCCACATCAGTAGGACAACTCTCTGTCACTTGGTGGGCGAGGACTCAGAGATAAAACTCCATGGCAGAGCAGAGGAGTGAATTGGAGTTTTGAGTTGGAGTTCTGAAGCTGAGTTTTTATGCTGGAGCCGGGGGGAGCAAGCACACAGAGGATCTTGGTTGTGAGGAAGGAGAGAAGGCCCCAGGAAGAGAGGAACCATTCACCTGATAGTCTTCAGCTGGCCTTGTGGAGTGAAGCAAGCCTAAGCTTGGAAAGAGGCAAGCCCTGAGAAGAGAGGAACCCAAGAAGCCTGAACTCTTGGCAGATATTGACAGCCATCTTGCCCCAACATATGGCAATGGACTTTGGTGAGGGAAGAAACTTATGCTTTATAGACTGGTAACTGTAAGCTTCTAACTCAAATAAATACCCTTTCTAAAAGCCAACAGATTTCTGGTATTTTGCATCAGCACTCCTTTGACTGACTAATACAATGCTATTTAGGCATTATTTTAGGTCCAGTCCAGGATCTGTTTAATTTTCACTGTCTCATCTCTCTCTCTCTTTAAATTGTGGTAGCATATTTACAATATAAAATTTACCATCTCTACCATTCCCAAGTATACAATTCTGTAGCATTAAAAACATTCACAATGTTGTGCTACAGTCAACAGCATCCATTACTGAACCTTTTATTTATCACCCCAGGGACCATGCACATATTTTGCATCAGCTTCCCATTACCCCTCCTGCATTTTAAATTTTTTAAAAAGTTGAAAAGAAATAAAGTTATATAATGCTAACACTAGTTAAAAGAACACTAGAATGGTTAAATTATTAAATTAGTATCAGATATTGTAGATTTCAGAGCAAAATTTTAACAGGGATAATGAAAGTCATTTCAAAATATTGGGGTCATAAATAAATCCCAAATCAACATGCATCAAATAATAGAACTACAAACAAATGATGTGAAACTGGTAAAACTGCCAGAAAAATATACACATGAGCAACTAGAATGGGAGTTTTTTTTTATACCTACCCTCTCTTCATTGACACCTGAGGACAAAGATAATATTCTTTAATGGTTTCTTCTTTTTGATCTTCATACAAATTTTCCTTATGGCTCACTATATGGTCTATTTCACAAGTCCCATGTGCATTTGAGGAATGTAAAATAGGTAGCATTGTAGTATAGAGTTCTACAAATGTCCGAAAGGTCTACTTGAAAAACTGCATTGCTTAAGTCTATCGTTATTTTTATCTGATATTTTTTCATTTGTTGAACCTTGTATTAGTAAGAGTTCTCCAGCAAAATGAAAGTGACATATAATGTAAATATTTTGACATCTATTATAGAAATTGAAACACATGAATGACAGTGGGGATGAGCTTGTTCCAATTCCAAAGGGCAGGTAAAAAGCTGGGAACTCCTATGAAGTTTTTGATAAAATCCCCAAGAGAAGCTGGCTAGCTGAAAAAGAGATGGAAATTCTTCCTTCTGACTGTTGAGATCATCTGTTCTTTTAAGTCCTTTGGCAGATTGGATGAGACTCCTCTCATTGTTGAAGAAATCTCCTAAGTTGATTGTAGATGTTATCAGCAAAGGTGCAATGAACTTACTAATGATTTAAATCCAGGAAATATTGCCACAGTAATAACCAGGGTGGTGCTTGCTTGCCAAACAACTGGACACCATAGTCTAGCCATGTTGACACATGAAATTAAGCATCAAACAGTGTTTTGTTTTGCTGTTTTGCTGAAGCTGCTGATGCAATACCAGAAATGGATTAGCTTTTATAAAGTAAATTTATCTGGGGTAAAGTCTTGTAGTTCCATGGCTGTGAAAATGTCCAAATCAAGGCATCATCAGGGATGCTGTCTTACCAAAGGGCAGCTGCTGGATCCTGGATTCCTGCCATATGGCATGGCATGATGGCAGCCAATCACTGTAGTCCTCTTTCTCAAATGGCAGGGTGAAAGTGGCGGCTCTCGATCACTGTGTGTTTCTGCTTTCTTTGCTTATATAAGACCACAGCAAGAGGGCAGAGACCTTACTTGGGTCATGCCTCACTGAAGTAGCCCAAGCAAAGACCCTAAAGTGATCTCAGCAAAACTGATCTAATTAAAGTTCCCTTAACTGAATCTAATCAAAAGTCCCCATCTACAGGCACAGGAATGGATTAGATAAAGAAGATAATTTTCTGGGGTCCACAAATGACAACCCAGGACATGGAGCTTTGCCTCAAAAATGTTTAATTATGGTATTGTTTTCCCATTACTCCATTTAGTTCTCTTAATTTTGCTTTCTTTATTGTGATTTTATATTATTATGCCCATCAATTTGCTATGGAATGTATTTGAATCAACAATTCAAAATGAACTTGATAAAGTGTCATGTTAAAAATGACTATATCAATTAAGGAATAGGTTTCCAAATTGAATCTTATACAATATGGTATTGATTGATGTGTGAAGAATAAAATTTAAGAACCTCTGTTTAAATGTATTGTGCTCACATTTTATTAAATAACATTACTACCTACACATTGCTTGCTAAACAATGCTTGTCTACAACATAAACATAACAATGTATAAATGCACAGTCATACAGGTGGGAAAATAGTATTATTTTATTGAAAATCCTCTGTAATAAGAACATTTTCAGGCAGAGTAATAGTTTTCCAAGTAATAAATCTGATCATTTAATTATCACATCAGTACCTTGTGATAATAGCAATCTTAGAATTGAGGAGTGAGAGTGCTGGTTGTAGTGACAATTATTTACCCAGTTTACATACCTAGAAATTGGAACTGTAATATTTAATGGACTTTTTCTGCAAGATTGCATGTGCTTGAGAAAGTATACAGCATGGCAACCCATTTTTCATACACTGGAGAGTACTGTGACCAATAGAGTTGTTATTATAGGGATATGGTCTATAACATATGAGACACCAATAAGAAAGTCTACTTAAGTACATAATTTCATGATTTTATCTTCAAAATACATTGAAAGGTACATTGGAAGCAATATATGTGCAACTAAAGAAAAAAACATTTTTTTCTCCTTGGAATAGAGATTTTAATGCCTGCAATTTATAATCTTAATCCTAAAATTTCTCAACATAGCAGTGACTTTCATTTTATAAATACTAGTATTTGCACTGAGGAAAAATAATTATTTAAAATTTATACTGCCACATTAAAATAGGTAAATTACCATTAATCTCTTTCACTAACCACAGCTTTCTTAGATTCTTCTTTTGTCTTCAGTCTTCAGTCAATTCAGGTCACTGAAATTGGAAATGAGAAAGAAATTTAATTTTGAATCGTATTTTAAGTCATGTCATCAAAATGAGAATGGATTCAAACAATTAACCTATATTTTTTTCTGGATAAATCATTCTCCTTATGATTCTCTTTATAGCCTCCTTTATCTGCTTGTTTCTGAGACCATAGATTATAGGATTCAAGAAAGGAGGGACTATAGAATAGAGCACAGAGGTGACCATGTCCTGGATTGAGCATGAGTTAGAGGTTAGGTTCACATACACAACAGTGAGTGAGCTGACAAAGACAGTCACCAAGAGGATGTGTGGGAAAAAAGTGGAAAAGGCCTTTCCTCACTCTCCATGTTTGGAAACTTAAGCACAGTAAAAAAATATGTGAATATAAGATTTGATGATGAAGGCAAAACAACCACCACCTATCACCACCACAGAGATAAAAATTAAAATTTCATTGCTGAAGTTTTCAAAGCAGGAGAGCTTCAATAAAGAGGGGATATCACAGAAGAATTGATGAACCACATTCAACTGACAGAAGTGAAGCAAGAAAGTATTGCCAGTGTGGATTCCAGAATAGGCCAGACCACTAAGTATGGAGGCCAGAGTCATCTGAACACAGACCCGAGGTTTCGTGATCATAGGGTAATGGAGGGGCTGGCAGATGGCCACATAGTGGCCATGGGTCATGATTATGAGGAACAGCAGCTCTACTGTAGCAAATGCAATCACAAAAAAGATCTGAGCTGCACATCCAAACATGGAGATCACCCTATTGTCATTGAGGAAGATGACACATGCCTTGGGTATTGTAAAAGTAATGTAGCACATGTCCAAAATGGACAGATTCCTAAAAAATACATGACGGTGTGGAGACTTTGTTGGAGCGTGGTTACTCTGACAATGAGGAGGTTTCCCAAAAGTGTTGCCAAGTAAATCAGTACAAATAGCATGGCATGTAAGACTCTGAACTCCCAGATATGAGAAAATCTTGTAAGCAGGAATTCAGTCACTGTGGTAGAGTTGAGCATTTTAGAAAAATTGTTTTTGGTCATGGAAAGACAGACCAATAATCCCTAAAAAAAAAAAAAA
>JAQZBX010113330.1:0-10113 GCA_029593785.1 Cabassous unicinctus | reverse complement strand
GCCTCATCTGGCAGGTCCCCAGTTGAAGGATGGTCTGGATAAAGGACTAAGACAACTGGTGCTGATGCCATACTGATCACTGGACCAAGCACCCATGGAAATGGCACTCTTGCAGAAAATAAGCATTGAATCCAGGAACCTGTCTTTAAGACTTAGTTTATACATTACCCAGTTCAGAGATCTTGGACACGTCACCAACTTCTCTAAGACCCAGTGTCCTCCTCTATAAAATATAGTTGATGGTAATACCCACCTCAGACTTATGTGTGAATCCAATGACATTTAATGTGTGAAGGCACTATGAAATGTTTACGCACCATCCAAATGTAAAGTGGCATTAATTTGGGTCATAATATGTAATCATCTTTAACAGGGAAAACTTTCCCATGATTCATTGAGTCTTTTAAAACTGTTTCAGGGTCCTATTCTGGGAAGGAGTCATTTCTTAATAGAGATGACACATATGGCCAGAATATAATGCCAGCCACAAATAATGGGTTAAGCTGATAATTGCAGGTCACTTCTCTCACCTCCACCTTACTACCCTTGGCCACTGTATCAGTCATGGTTCTACCAGAGAAACAGAACCAGTAGCATAGTATCTCTATAATTGCATGTCTACTCCCAAGCAATTTCTGACTCAGCTTTTTGAGCAGCTGGGTAACTTCAGCAACCTGCCCTACTGGTTATGCTCCAAGTTCCTGAAGAATCTGCCAGCATTTCATCTCCAGGTGTGGCTGTTGGGTGGAAGAGATATCCAGCCAAAGTGGAAAGCACATCCCATACATAGTGTGTGTGACTTTGCTTCACATGAATCGGTGGGATCCAGAAGGCAAGGCTGAGATTTTGATATTTGGGCGACTTTATTATCAGCACAGCATGATGTAGCCAGGTTGATCATGAATTTAGCAGACTATGGTCACCAGCTCCGGGTGCAAAGCTCAGAGAAGGCCCCTGTCCAGGAGGCTGGGAAGCAGCAGTTCTGGGACGCAGCTACCCAAAGACCCATTACAGTTTGTGACAGCAGCTCCACGGACCCAGGGTGGGAGCCAGGCAAGGGTTAAAATGGAAGCCTCTTCTTGAGACCTGTTATTCTAAGTCCTGCTTCTGTCCCAGAAGCTGGGAGAAAGATGGAGATTGTGTGCGTGTGTGTGTGTGTGTGTGTGTGTGTCCCCCCACCACCACCGTGTTAAATGTCTGCAAATGGAATTTAAAGAGTTCTAATAAAGAATTTTTTAAAAAATGAAACAAAACGCTCATGGTTATAGAGACTTATTTCAAGGAATTGGTTTACACTATTGTGGGGTCTAGCAAATCCAAAATCCACAAGGCAGGGAAGAGGATGTGGCTCAAGCGATTGGGCTCCCGTCTACCACATGGGAGGTCCCGGGTTCATTTCCCAGGGCCTCCTGGTGAAAGCGAGCTGGCCCATGCAGTGTGCTGGTCCACATGGAGAGCTGGCCCAGGCAGACAGCTGGCACAACAAAAAGAGACAAAGAGGAGAGACAATGAGAGACACAACAAACCAGAGAGCTGAGGTGGCTCAAGCAATTGAGTGCCTTTCTCCCACGTCAGCGGTCCCAGGATTGGTTCCCTGTGCCTTCTAAAGAGAAGACGAGGAGAGAAGACAAGCAGACACAGAGAGCACACAGCGAAAGGACACAGAGAGCAAGACCGTGAGCCCATAAAAACAGTGGGGGGGCGGGGGGAATAAAAAAAAAAAATCCACAAGGTAGGCTGGTAGGCTGTAAAACTCACGCAGGAGCCAAAGCTGCAGTCCACAGGCAGAATTTCTTCTCCATGGAAATCTCAGTTTTGCTTTTAAGGCCTTTTGCCTGATTTAATGAGGCCTACCCACATTATCGAAGATAATTTCTTTTACATAAAGTCAACTGGTTGCAAATGTTAACCACATCTACAAAACACCTTCACAGCAACACCCATATTAGTGTTCAATTAAATAACTGGGGACTGTAGCCTAGCCAAGTTGACACATAAAACTAACCATCACAGCCACCTTCAGAATCATGGGAGCAACAGCCCCTCTTGGTTTAAGCACTTTCATTCATCTTCAGCATCTCAACGGTGAACCTGTGTCCAAGAAATTCTGAGATTCTTTCATCTCAAAGATGAGCAAATCTGTTTTGTCTTTGTTATAATGCATTTTCCTCTGTCCAGCCAAATTGCTGAATCACATAGGGTTGGAATGGACCACCATAAAGCTCACCTAATCCAATTTCCTAACTACTGTATATAAGAAAGCATTCTTTTAGATCCCTAAGAAAGGGCCATCACCTAGCCTTTGCTTTGATACAAAATTCTCTCATTGAAAAAACAGCTCATTATTGACCTGAGTGTCTTAGTTTGCCAGGGCAGTTATGACAAATAGCACAAAGGGCTTGACTTAAACAACAGGAATTTATTTCTCATAGTTTTGGAGCTTGATGGACCATGCTTTCTCCCTGTATTATTCTTGTGCTGGCTTGCCACATTCACTGGAGTTCTTTGGCTTGCACCTTTACCTCCATCACATGACAATCTCTTCTCCTTGTGCCTGCTCCTCTGTTTTCTAATGACATCTGACTTCTACTGACTAATTGCATCTGAATTTCCTCTGCTTATAAGTACTTCAGCCTTACTGGATTAAGGCTCAGCCTGATTCAATTTGGCCTCATCCCAGTAGGATCTTCAAAGGTCCTATTTACAAATGAGTTCACACCTACAGGACTGGGGATTAGGATTTAAACCTATCATTGTGAAGGGCATGATTTAATCTACCACATTGAGTTAATAGAATATTCTTACTTTATTGAGTTGAAATCAACATTGATTCAACTCATCTGTGACTGGCACAAGATTATAAGAGTTTAAAAATATATCATTCATTTGTCCATTCCACATTTATGGAGCACTGAATATGGACTGGCATCAATTTACTAAACTAAATCCCTTATTACCATGATCACCTTCCTACTCCAAGATCCTTTATTCCTAAATTCCATTCTCATTTCAAAAGAGTAATCCAAGGATTCCCACCCTTGCTGGGTGAATCCAACCTGATCATTATTCTGATTCAAAACCCTGAGAGAATCCATGTCAGCCAGCACAGACTAAGAATTTAAGCAAATAAGATTTTTTCCCCAAAAAATAATTGGTTTTGTTTTTATTCTAGATGCAAAGTGGTCATTTCACAACATGAGATACAGAATTTTATGTGATCTCAAAATTGAGATGAATTTGATTTACTATCTCAAAATCAAAAGCACTATCATAAATACTTAATATATAAGAAATAAGATTTAGAATCATTTATCCAGAATCACATTTTATTATATAGCTGAGTATTTACTCCTTTAAATGTCAAAGCAGATTCTACCAAAAGAATTTTGGGTTCAAAACATTATTAAATGAGTCAATAGAACATAATGGCCATGCACTGGCTTTAATGTGAGATAGAACTTTGGTGGTTCCAAGCTTTGTCACTATATGACTAGCACAAATAACTTTAATTATCTGTAACACAGTTTCCTCACTTACACCATGAGGATAATTATAATACCTACCTCATTGAATTGCTGTGGGCTTAAGTGCCATGATTTTTGCAAAGGGCTCATAGCCCTTTGCACATAGTAAGAATTCAATGCTGACTAGCTATTATAATAAAATGGTCATATGTCCCTTTACTTCAACCAAGGATTAAGAGCATGATTTAACACTTTCATTTCCCTCAATGTGAAATTTTCTTATATATTCTAGAGAATTCTCATGTGAAATAATAAAAATTTTGAACTAGTAAGCATGCAACCAGGATTTTTTCCCCAGGCTTTGCTATTTCCAGGCAATCTAAGTCACACTTTTAATTTTTATTGAGTATGTGCCTCATAAGTAAAAGAGAATGAACTATTGCAGTGGTTATGAATACGGACTTTGAAGTCACAGGCCCAGGTTCAAATAATAGGTCTAACAATTACCAGCTCTATGTTCTTGGAAAACTTACTTAACTCTTCTTTGCTTCAGCTTCCTTTTCTTTAGGAAATATTAAGAGTATATACCTCTAAGGTATACCACATGCAGCATTCCTAGTAGGGTTCCAAGCAATTAGAGAGTATTCCATAAATGTCAGCTCTTAGCATTTTGCTTTCCTAAGAAGCATGCAGGCTGTAAAGAGGATGATAGAAGAGAATGAGTAGAACGAATGGGTGAGCTATTTTCAAGAGGTGACTAAGGTTTTTCTAAGCAGGCAAGGAAAGGCAGTGAATACCAAGCATTAAACTACATGGCCCTAATTTGGGACCAGTGAGAATTTCCCTGGGACCAAAGAAAAAGAGGATTTGACTGAGGAGAGGGTTGGGTCATGGGCCTCAGGAGCTGTCCTAGGGTTATGAAGAGCCTTAAGATAGCCTGGGGGTAGTGAAGGCTAATGTGTACAGTATTGAGACATCTCACCTCCATCCTTCAGGCAGTGGCATATCATCATAGGCAAACAATTTCTGAGCATATCTGTAATACCAAAAAATTCCTCACTAAGCAAGAATGCCATAAGTGGCAAATGAATACAGATAGTCCTTTCTACATCCCAGCTACCATTCTAAGTATTCTGTGTATACTAACTCATCTAAGGTTCATAACAACCATATGAGGTAGGCACTATTACCCATTTTACAGATGGAAAAAGTCACAGAAATGTTAAGTAACTTGCCCAATATTACATATCACTAAGTAGCAGATGAGAGATTTAAACACAGTAACTGTAGAAGCAGAGTCTACTCTTGACCACTCCATGGCCTTTGGCTGGAAATTTAACAGATGGCTGAGAAATAAGAGGAGGACAAAGGGAGAGTGTTGCTCTCTGCTGAACTGTGGAGGATGGAGGATGGGTAGGATGGGGAGAGAGAGGAAAGGAGAAAAGTTAGGAGACATTTGGAAACTACAATGAGGACTTGTACAAGATTAGTAAGTGGGAAGATAAAAGGAGCCAAGGGAAGATTGCAGGTAAATTTCAACAATAGAATTGAAAAGAATTGGCAAACCAACTGATATGGATGATAGGGTGTTGCTGACATTTGTGTACATGAAGATGTTATTCCATCTCAGTCACAGAAGTCTAATGCTGGATGTAGAATTAGGTTCCCTCAGTGTGTTCCAGCTCTTTGCCTTGAGGCTGTCTTACATTTTTCAAGAACTATGGTAATTCTGTTTCCACTATAGTCTGTAGATCTCCTTGGCAGGTATCATGTCTTATATTACTCCAGTACCCATCCGATGCCTGAAAAATAGTAGGGGCACAAGATGTGGAAGCAGAATACATAAATGGGAGAAGCAGGTTGAGAGGCAGATGAGTTTAATTTTGGACACCCTAAGGTTGAAGGTACCACTGAATATTCAGGTAGAGGAGTTAAGCAATCAGTTACAAATTCAGGATTGGAACTCTGAGACAGTAAAAGATATCAATGAAAATTTTGTACTCATCCGAATATATAATTGAGGCCAAAGCTAAAACACAATAATTAACATTTGACCCTTATGATTCATAATACACTATACTAAGCAATCATTGTGCTTTAACACATTTATGTATTCCTCACAATAAATTCATGAGGTAGATGTGATGATCCACATTTTACAGACAAAGAACAACAGCTTTGAAAAGTGAAGTAACTCACAGAGGTTTACCCTCTTCATATTGCTTACAGGACGTCTATGTGACTGTTTTTTCTTGCCTCACATTACTGAAATTACTCTACCTGAATTAATAAATCAGGGGACTGATATACATTCACTTTGCAGAATTCTACAAGTTCTTGGTCGTGTGTGAGTAAATGTGTCCCTCTTCCCTCTATAATCAGGATATTTATAGATCCTTCCCTGTTTCATTTAAAACTTTGCTTAGAATTTTTATGTTGCCACCATCTTTCTGAAAACTCAGAGGAGTATTTCCTGTATCCACCACCACCACCCCACACCCCCGCATCGCCCAAAGCCAGCAGCCAATCCATCCTCTTTCTCCAGGGCCACAGGCAGGCTTCCATGAGGCGAGAGCAAGGACAATGGTTGAGGGAAGCTAAAGGATCTCTCAAGCCAAAATTTTCCCTAAAACACACTTCCAGGCTCTGTTAGACAGAATCAATAATATTTACCAAAATGGGGACTTCAGCTATGCTGTAACTTGTTTAAGAAGGATGACTATATTTTTAAAAGAAATTCTTTTCAATTTTGTGTCGGAAATATTTGCTGCAATCTTAAATAATCTGATTGCAGTGTAAGCCATAGTCAAAAGTGGCATATAGCAAGAAATTCGTAGGCTAGGCAACTTCCCCAGGATGTGGCCCCTTGCCACTGGAAAGCAGAGCCCTCTCTCTTCTGTGAAGTGAGGGGGTATCAAGGTTGTGTAGGGTCAATCCAAGAAGATTTCCTGAAGGAGGTCCTCAAGGAAGGAGCATAATCCAGGAGTCCATTGTCCTTTATGGGACCCCCAATGGTCTCTTCCTGTGGTCCACCTGTGCCAGCAATGCTTTCCACCAGGCTGGTGGTATACTATCTCTTGGCTGGCACTTCAGCAATGTCCTACCTGAAATACTACTAGGGCAGGGTTCCAGTGAATAGGTTTTTGTATTTGGAATCTACCAAATCTAATTGAAAAAGCCAAATCTCTGGAATGAATAATAGCTCAAAACAGTCAAAAAATTATTCATATATAAATATGCATATATATATTTATATATATATAAATATATATATAAATATATGTAGAGCTGCCATCAGAGGAAAACTTGCTCAAAAAACTTTATTATATAAATGTTTTCTATTGTATATTTTAGTTTTATAAGTAAATGTCAATTGGAAGTTATGTTTGGGATTTACAGTGTTATAAGGAATAGTGCTCCACTGTTGTACTGGATTTTCAGATTCATTATGTCATTTTTCTCATGGCATAAGCTGGCAGCTAGATGAGGAAGAGAGCAATAAAATATCCCATCTGTGAAGACACTGCTTAAGTCCTCTCCGTAAGATAAGACAGCCAGAAGTCACCTAGGTCACGCTGAAAGCCTCCAGTGACATGAAATTGACTCCTCAGTTTGCAAAACACATCCCGGGACAGCTCTAAGGGCTAGAAAGGGCCACTCACAAGTTTTGTTCTCTATGTTAAAAATTTAAAAATGGTTTAAGTGTCTTGCCAAGCCTAAGACAGTTTTGCTGTGCCAGGAGCTCAAAAGATAATGTGAATTATATAGACAAAAATGCTCTAATAGTTTTAAAAGTGATTATCTCAAAAAACAACTTAGTACTATAGTACTAAATACAGAATAAAATTACTATTGAGCCTTAAGATATCCATATGCTTAATTTTAATTATTTCTGAAATGAATTATTTATAAAGAAAAACAAGCATAAAATATATCTGGCAGTTTATTTATATCCCTGCCCCCACTTAGGAAAAGAATACAAATCCACAAAAACGGAGACTTCTAACTTACTTTGACTCCTTTTAAAGGGAAAAATAATAAAAGCATTACTTAAGGGCTATAAATCAAATATGGTGAAATTTGAAAGGTATTCTTCTTTAATAAACATCAGTCACTAAGATATTCTTGAGCTACCTCACTACCTTTAAGATTGTTGACAGTAGGAACAAGGTTTTTCAATCATAGTGCTGAAGTCTGATGACAGCAAAATGCTCTCTGACTTGGTATTTGGCATTTGTCTAACTTCTCTCCATAAAACAAGTAATAATAAATTTAAATTTTTGTGGTTGGGAAAATGAAGTGGTTCAGAAATAACTTACAATGTCCAAAAGGCAAATCCTCCCCAGTGTTACTTCCCATAGGATACCTGGTCTTATAAACCACTACATATTTATTTACTTTTTAAATAAAATGACCTAAAGGAAATTTTCCTGAAACTTTTAGTATGGAAGTTGAATCTTTTAAGTTTACTTTTGTTCTAACTGATGGCAAATAGGCCATTATAGAGCCTCTTTCTACTAGAGATTTTGCTTTCAGCCAGCTGGAGAAATCAGTAACTCAAAGGACAAAAGACATATGCTTTTTATCTGACCCAGGCCAGGGAAATAAACCCTAGGTTTTGTGGTTCATGTTTATTCTTCACTGAAATATGAAAAAAATAAAGGAAAAGACTTGACACATAAGATTACAACTTTGATTTCTGATTATTAGAAAGTATATTTTACCAGGAGCTGCTGACATCCCATGAAGTAAAAGTCATTGAGAACTGCCCTAGATTGAGAACATCAAGGACAGCGCCTTGATCAGCCTTGTACCCTTTCATCCAGCATTCACTGAGCAAGTAACTACTGAGTGCCTAAGTGCCGGTACTGGTACTTAGGCACTTAGTGCTTATATCTGAGGATACAAAAATAAAATCAATAGACATTGTTCCTGTTCTTACTGAGCTTTTTCTAGTTGGGAAGATGTGAGGTATGCAGTCCAGTACCTTGCCTATGATAGCCACCCCCTAAGTACTTCTTGAGCAAACTATAATTGAGTTTACGGAGCATTTTCATCAAGTTTTTTCACTACTTGGAAATCTCTAATGGGTACTCTGGGAATTAAAAAGAAATCTGAGAAATGGTTCTTGACATTAAGGAGCTTGTGTTTGGGCTTGGGAAACATATATTAAACAGCATTTGCAGAAAAAAAATAATACAAGAATCCACAAGATAAATATTAAAGAACACGCACTAAATATCACAGGTGATCAGAGGCTGAAACTAGGCTGCAACACTGGGTGAATGCATTTGGAGGACCTGAGCTTTATCCTGTAATGTGACTAAAGATTTCATATCAAGCCTTCAAAAAGAGCCTCTTCTTTGATAATTTCCTGGCTCGCTCTCTCCTCCAACAATATTTACTGTCTGCATTTTTGATGGCACCACTACACATTATATAGCTTTCTATATTATTTGCCACATTAAAATGCAATTATCTGCTAAAAAGCAAAGCTCTTCCATTAGAGCTTGGACCTCCTGAGAGTGGCATTATGTCTTAACCATCTTCTACACCAATGGCCCAACATAGAGCCTAACACAGTTGGAGGTTATAAAATAAACACTTGTTAAACCAATGTTAGATGTTAACTCTATAAACACACTCTGAAACCACCATAGGCTTTCACAGAAACCAGCTATGTATTGAACAGCCCACTTCATAGGATTGAAGTGAGAGGATAAAGTCAGAATATATGCAAGAGGAACGTGGTATATTGGAGCTGCTGGCCTCAAATCTAGTCTCACTGGATGATAATTAGCAAGTCACCTGTCATCTCAGGTTAACACAATTTTTAAATGTGGGTAATATTTAGGCCCATCCCTATCTATTGTTGAGCTTGGGGCAAGAATTAAAATGGAAGTCCATGTATCATATGCCTGCAATATATTTAGCCAAACTATTTAAAATTTATAGCTAACAAACTGGTAAATCAAATTCTATCCTCCTGACTTCTGGTCGACAAAGTTGGCAATGTGTGATGCCCCAGAGTGCCAATCCCCCAAAGAATCTTTGAATAACCAGCAAAACTTGGCATTGCCATCTTCCTCAAAACCCTGGGAGACTGTTAAAGTATTGCAGCAACTGGGCGAGTGCCAAATTAAGAAAACACAGTTTTAATAAACAGTAGGAGAAGCCTGTAGTGCCCTTGCTGATATTTCCCCAACCACTTCTGGCACAGTGTGGAGCAGCCTGTGCTCCTATTGTGGGTCCCAGGCCTTGTTCCGGAGTGAGCACAGTAACCCCTATGACATACCCGGGTGCCTGTATGTCAGTGACTATTAGGTGGAAGCTTGAAGGACCCAAAAGGAAAGCTTATCTTTGGCTTGCCCTCTCAAAATTTGCCCCGCAGGTAGAAGTAGCAAGCAGACAGCTAAAGCAATTTAAGAAACAATTAGGGAAGCGGGTGTGGCTCAGTGGATAGAGCCCCCGTTTACCATATGGGAGGCCCGGGTTCGCGTCCCGGCGGCCTGAGCAGTGGGCTGATGCAGCAACCTCACGGCAGGAAGCGGGTGTGGCGCAATGGATAGAGCACCCGTTTACCATATGAGAGGCCCTGGGTTCGCTTCCCGGCGCCTCCTTGTGAGGGCAGGCCGGCTCGCGCGGCGCC
>JAQZBX010113329.1:0-10114 GCA_029593785.1 Cabassous unicinctus | reverse complement strand
AATGTCATTAAGTCATGATTGAGACGAGATTTAAAGATGGGATAATAGAGTATTCCAGGAAAAAGGATCAGTATGTAGATAGACCTTGTAGTAGGAAGGAGCCTTGCTCATTTCAGGAGTTGAAAAAGGATGCTCTAACTAGAATGGTAAAAATAATGACCCAAGAGAGGCAGGGGTCAGACTATGCATTGTGGGCCACACTCAGAATTTTAATATTTATCCTATGTGCAACAGAAAACAAAGTATTTTGAGGAAAGGGTAATATAACTAGATTTTTATAGGAAAAAGAAAACGATGTATTCGTTTGCCACTGAATCCTCAGCACTTAGGTGAGTATCTGGTAAATCATAAAGATAATAGCAGAGAACAGGTGAGAAGACAGAGTAAAGGATAGTTGCTTAGGAAAATGTTTAGGGGAGATATGATGGTAACTTGCACTAGCATGAAGGAGAGAAGTTTACGGAAGACACAGATATTTAGAATAGGAAATCAGGAGGTTTTGGTGATAGGAGGGGAGACATGAGGAAAAAAATGTCAGAGATTTACTGAGAAGGAGAACACTAGAAGAGGCCCAGGTTTGGTTGGGAAATAACAGATTTTGGTTAGGTTGAGTATGAGATATCTTTGAGATATCCAAGAGGAGATTCTAAGTAAACAACTGGGTATATGGATCTGGAATTCAAAGAAGACTGGGTGAGAGATATAAATCTAATAATGGAACTTGTGACTTTGGAGTATATAACAAAGAAGACATAAAAGACCTAGGAACAAGTCTTGTTCTGTTGTTTAACAGTTAGGAAAGGATAAACTTGCAAAAAAATAAGAACAGCAGCCAATGAGGTAGGAAGAAAGCCAGCAGAGTGTTGTGACATGGAAGACACTAGAAGAGCATGTTTCAAGGAGGAGGGGTAAGGTCAACAATGTTAAATGCTACCAAGAATTCAAAACACCAAAAAGTGCCCATTGGAATTGGTGAAATGGAAGCCATTTGTGAACTTATTTCAAGTTGCTAGAACTCATTATGGTCTTCCCCCTTACTACCTCTGCCCATGATTTTTCCTCTACCTCTGTCCTTAATAGAATAGGATATTGGCATTGGATATAGGGTTGAGTGGATGTGGATCTAGAGAGGGCTAAAAAAAAGAAGTGCCTGTACTGATTATCTATTTGAATGTGGTTAAAAGTGGAAATTTTAGGTTGCATATATGTTACTAGAATGAAAATTATAAATAACAACAACATAGGACTGAACAACACAAACAATGAACCATAATATAAACCATGGACTATAGTTAATAGTACAATTATTAACAATATTCTTTCATCATTTGTAACAAAGGTACCACACTAATGCAAGGTATTAATAACGGGGGGAGTATAAAAGGGAACTCTGTATTTTCTGCATGATGTTTCTGTACAACTTTTCTAGTAAAAAAAATTTATATTAAAAAAAGGAAGTGCTTATAGAGAAAGATATAGGCAGTTTAGATAAAGGCAGGTAGTCAAGCATCTACAAACACAAATAGTAAAACATGGTATACTATGTATGCAGGCAGCTTTAGTTGGGGTGAAACTTATAAATTGTGGCTGACTGAAGGCTGAAGAGAGAAGTATATACACTTCTATTATTAAACACTGAATAATACATTTTCATGCATTTCATTCTTTGTTTAGCTATAATCACTATGGATTTTATCAGACTTCTGAATGTTCTTTCTCTAGTCATAGCTAATAAGATATATCCTAGAGTCACATAATAATTTTCTCAAACATATGTTATTAAATGAGAAATAATTGTGTGAAAGCATAATTCCAAGCACTTAGTAATGCTTACTGAATCAGAATCATTATACAATCATGAAATAATTCAGGACATGTTCTTGATCCACATGCAGTAAAAATTTAATTACCTTGAATATCATCATTGAATGTGCAATACTGGTATTGATACCTCTTCAGGAGATAAAATGCATTCACATTGGCAAAATCTTCAAACTGAATAAGGCAATTCATGCCATACCTATGGGACAAAAAATTCAAATTAAAAGAGGCTAATGAAATAACAGTTAAGAAACCTTTAAAAATAGCCCATAGAAAAGGCATAAATTATCTTCTATTAAAAAGTACTGTCTTGCTCTAGTTAGTATAAATATAACTCAATGTCTATTCAGCTAATGTTACTGCATGCTTACTACAGAAAAGACAATATGGTGGTACTATGAAATAACACAAAGATGATCAAAGATATGGTCCCAACCCTCCATGAATTTACAATTTAATAGAAACAAAAATCCTAAGAAATAAATGAAAAGTAATAAAGAATTATAGGTATTCAGAGGACAGACTTCATTTTTGGCTGAGACAAACGACCAATGAACTAAGTTTTTATGAATAGTTATGATTACAAGGGTAGAAATTCAGGGTTTTACAGGCTGAGGAAATGGAAGCAGCAAAATTACGGAGGTGAAAGGTGGGAACAGACAAACTGTTAAAAAAATGGCAAGAAGCCCTATTTGGCTATAATGGAGGGATACACGTAAGGGTACAGTGAAAGACAAGGTCAGAATTTTATGTTGGAAACCTTAAAAAGCCCAGCTTGGGACTCTGGCTTTTATTCTACAGCAGTGGTCAAACACTGAAAAGCCACCGAGGTTTGAAGTATTGAGGATGGATTTTTATTTCTGAAATAAATTATCTTACCTATTTGCTCCTTTATTCATATTACCATCCATCCATCTATCCATCCAAGGCAAGGGACACTGACATTATTGATAACCCAGGTATCTGACAGTTGCCAGAGAAAGACATTTAGCTGTAAAGATCCCAGATACTATACATTTATGGTCTCCAACCTCAGCTAGACTCTCACTGACACCCAAATTGTGATTCCTTTTATTTTTCCTTGCTCAGGTTCCACTTCTATTATACCCAACTTTCTCCAATCCTTTAAATTCTGACCACTTGATGTGCCTCCTACTTACTGGCATAATGAGAACATAATTTATGATCTCCCTCAACTGTTCACCATTCCCATGTCAGACAGCTAATAAATTAGGGAGGGGAGAGTTTGCACTTGGGGCTGCCTAATCACAAACTCTACCACGTCTTTTATGTGACATAACACACTGAGGATACAAAAATGAATAATTTGCCTTTGAATCTAAAAACATTTATTTGTATTAAACTCTTGATAAAATATTTTATTAACAAAAGCAGAGCCATATGGAAATATTTAAAAAATGTCTATTAACTAAGGCATTCTGCCTCCCACTCCCATCCTACTTCTGCCAAAACAACTAAAGCCTTGGAAAAAGGAATTGTGAACAATGGGAACAGTTTCATCAATATAAGCCTGAGTGGAAAAAGAGAAAAGGCCAATTTAGAAAGTAACACAATGTCCTATGAATGAGAATTAAGTAAATATACTGAAGTTTAAAAGAAATTAAATATACTTAAGTTTAAAAGAAAATATATGCTTGAATTTAATGTAAAATAGAGGTCTATAGAATAATCTGGGGTGAAGGAGGAATTTGGATTAAAGACAGAAAAATGCAGTCATGCTTTCATTCAAATAAATGTTATTTATAATAGAAAAACAAAGCAGAAAAGATACAACTTTTGGTGTACACTGGCCAAGAGAAACACTTGATCTGGAAATATGTAGCAAAATTTTGAAGATGAAGAAAAAAAAAGCAAGCTTTAATGTGTTCTCTCAAGAGTGTGGGTGGGTGGCAAAGGAGAATCATTACGGCCCATAAAGTAGCTGTTTAGCAGATTTTTGCTTGCCTCAACTAAAAATCTTTGGTCTCCAAACTATATTCTCTTATCCATATCCATTAAAAACAGCTCCTACATTGCCTTCCACAGTATTTTTCCCAAGGAGTATCTTTTCACCTATACATAGTGATAATATGGATAATAGATTAATTAATTACTAACTATAAAATGCTTTCATGCAATATATACTTATCATAAAATTATGACCACACACTGGCCTAACACAATGATAACACAGTAAATGGAAAAAAATAAAAAAAGTATCAACAGTAAACAACAACAATGAAGAGAACTAAGTGAAAGGATCAGCTACGTGGAAATGTTAATTTCATGATATGAAAGATGAGCATAATTGTCAACTAAAGGTAATCTCTAGGGAAGCGGGTGTGGCTCAGTGGATAGAGCCCCCGTTTACCATATGGGAGGCCCGGGTTCGCGTCCCGAGGCCTCCTTGTGAGGGCACGCCGGCCTGAGCGGTGCGGTGGGCTGATGCAGCAACCTCACAGCAGGAAGCGGGTGTGGCGCAATGGATAGAGCACCTGTTTACCATATGAGAGGCCCCAGGTTCGCTTCCCGGCGCCTCCTTGTGAGGGCAGGCCGGCTCACGCAGCTCGTGGGCTGACGTGGCAAGACCTCACAGCAAGGGGGAGATAATCAGACACAGAGAAGACACGCAGCGAATGGACACAGCAGCACAAGCAGCAAGGGGGGGATAAATAAAAAATAAAATAAATAAATCTTTAAAAAATATATATATATATAAAGGTAATCTCTAATAAAATTTGCCTCCAATACCATTAGCATGAAAGTAACCAAACATAGTAGCTGTAAATATGCTTACAAAAATGGGGTCATTCATTTAAAAATAAAGTTCAAATAGAGAAAATCACATTTTTAGACAAAACAAATAATAATAAATTCTTATCATATTTATTTATTATCTACTACGTACCAAGCACAGTTCCAGGTATTTTACGTGTATTCCCTCACTTAAAATTGAGAGGTCTTAAATCATTTAACACTATGAAATAGATATAATTACTGTCTGTATTTTACAGAGAAGGAAACTGAGACAGAGGAGATTAAAAAACTTGCCCAAAGTCACAAAAATAATAAATGAGGGGTCTAGGATTACAACCCAGGCAGAGTCTGTACTCAGAATTTATTAAAATGCTCTCCATATGTTTATCATTTGAGGGGTTTGAAAGCTATTTGCTCAACTTCTTTCAACTTTGCTGTCCTGAATTGTCTGATTTCCAAAGTAAAGAGCCTACAGGAGGTAATTTACACCTCTAAAATTCTACTAGATCATGATTCTAATCATAATTAGTATCATGGAAAGTAGAATACTTCATTTTCCACTTAGCACTTGATTTTACTTCCTCTCTTAGCCTATTTCATGTGGCCTAACTTAGTCCAATGATTTATCTATGACTTTGAAACAATGTTTATTTCATTTTATAAGAGCAATGTCTATTCATTGTAGAAAACTTGGAAAATGAGAAAAATAGAAAGAAAATAAAAATCATCATCAGTTCCTCAACCAGAATAAACAGTATTAACAACATGCTAAACTTCTTTCCTTCTTTTTTCTATGTATAATACATTTAAGTAATAATTATGGCAATACAGACATTTTCAAAATTACTCCCTGTATTTGTTTAACATACACAGGATGAAACATTTTGAAAAATTTGACCAGGTAGTATTCCAGAGCCTGCCAATTCATTAAAACATATTTATTAGTTTACTAACTTCATTATTTAGCATTATAATAGACTGCTCTAGTTATATGTATTTTTCATTTATTATGAAAATTTTCAAGCATACTTAAAAACAGTCAGAATAGTATAATGATGCACCCATCATTCAGCTTCCACAATTATAACATTTTTCCAAAATTGTTCCAATTGTCCCAATTAATTTCCCATCCCTACTTTTTTGTTTTTGCTTTTCAATGAAATAATTGAAAGCAAATCCCAGGAATGACATCATCTATAAAAACTTAAGGAAAATTTTTGAATTGTTTATAAAAGGGAAACAGAAAAAGATTTATTGTTTAACTTAGATGTTTAAAGGAAGCTTTTAAGTTTATAATTAATCATTTTCTATTATAGTGTAGATTCTTATCTATACCTTTAAGTAGCACCAAGTTCTAAGACTGAAATTAAGGTGCCATATAACTAACAGGTAACTGTAAAACTTACTCAGAATAACTGGAGGAAAAGTCAGTATAAATTAGTGAAAAGACTGAACAGTCCTTAGGGGCTCATTTCATTGCAAACCAACAGTTAATATGAAGCTATTAAGCAGAGGTACAGGTTTTTCATAGTGGCCCAACCTTTCCAAAGTAAAATCTCTCTCTTCAACACTTATTTAACATCTTCTTTTATTTCCAGATCAAATCTCATATCTAAACTCAGTCATTTTAATGGAATATTTCTAAAACAAAACACAGAATCCCAACTCTCAACTTCAACATTTTGGGGGTCGAGGGGTAAGAGCAAAAATTTTCACATGTCAGAGGCCAAAAGATTGAAGTAATCATTTTCTATTTCCTTTTTTAAACCCATAACATTCAGTTAATTACCATGCCCTGTCATTTCTACTATCAAAGCATTCTTATGTCCAAAGAAATCACTCTTGCTCCTGAAGACTACAGAAATCTCCTAATTGGACTTGCTGCTAGCCTGCAGGATTTATATTCCTATGTTACCCTTTCATCCGGATTATCTATCACTGAATTCCAATGTGAGTCCTTTGCTCCACTAAGCTAATATCTTCGTTGTCTCTCCAAAATACATCATGCCCATCTCCTTTCCATTTCTTTTTAAATGGTTTGCCATTATAAATCATACTCACTTTTGATGGATGTGTCCCAAATCTGCTTTATTCTTGAAACATTCTCAATCTTTTCAGCCCAAACGATTTTGATTCCTTGAACTCTTTGTAAATATTTTTTGTCCTACTAATTTGGGGTCTAAAACTGCTAGTGTGTATGTGACTTCAACTAGATTAAAAGGTTTCTGAAAGCCTTAAACTTCTTTCAAGTAGTACTAATTTAGTATAGGGATCATACTATGAACATAATATGAAAGCAATAAATATTTGTTTCATTAAGAGTAAGTGATTGCTTAATAACCTTCACTACTGAAGTCTACTACTCTCAGTTATTTTGAATGAGTTGCCAGAGCAGACTATTCCCTTTATTGACATACATACCAGAAGTCTATGTTGTTTCGCATTTTTTCATACTGGTTCAAAGAAACTATAATCCTTCTATTATTTGAGTAGAAAATGTGGCTTTTATTCCAAAATTACTGTTTAGCAAGAAACACAATCAAGTTCCTTTTATGTTAATTTTTAGAGTCAGTACTAATTAGGGAGAGAAGTTTTCAATAGCTATAGATTCTATTAATGAAACTAAAAATGTGTCTAATCAAAACAAGACTAAAATTAAACATTTAGTACATAAGACATTTTTCTGTTTTGTTGAATTCTCAAACAAAAATGGGAAATTCTAGGTGTAAGTAATCATTACTTTTATAATTTTTCTTCATATTTAACTGCCCCCTCTTTAAAATATTTGTTTTACAGTTACCTAAAATAAATTCTTATGAAATTGTCATTTTTCTCCTCTGGGCATTTAGAATTTCTTCCCCTTTGTAGCCATTTGGCAGTTTGATGTAATTATGAATTCCAAAAATATATATATTAGATTATGCTTGTAAACTGGTCTGCTAATCTGGGCATGATTAAGTTATGATTAGGGCATTAACTGGGCCACATTAGTAGGGCGATGAGCCCCACCCCTTGGTGGGTGGAGGAATCAAATATAAAAGGCAAGGCAAAAGACAGAGAGAGCAGTTTTGATGTTGGAGTCTTGTGCTGGAGCCCCAGGAAGTAAGAGAGCTTGGTCTTGAGAAGGCCCCGGGATACAGACAAGCCATTCGCCTGAGAGTCTACAGCTGGCCTTGTGGAGAGAAGCAAAGCCTAGAGAGCCTCATAGTCTACAGCTGACCTTGTGGAGGAACCAGAGGAGCTAAGCCCGGAGAGAAATGCAGCCCTGGGAAGAGAGGAACCCAAGAAGCCTGAACCCTGGCAAACGTCAGCAGCTGTCTTGCTCCAATGCGTGGCAATGAACTTTGGTGAGGGAAGAAACTCATGCTTTATGGCCTGGTAACTGTGGACTTCTACCCCAAATAAATACCCTTTATAAAAACCAACCCATTTCTGGTATTTTGCATCAGCACTCCTTTGGCTGACTAATATACACTTATATATATTTTACAGTATATTCTGTTTAATAAAGTTCTGTTTATATGCTACAGTTACCTGCTTTGTCAGAACAATGATTTCTAGTTTTAAACGCTACAAAATTGGAGATTACCAAAGAAAATAAAGCAAGCACATCAGCCTTCATTCCATTTTGTCAAAATGAGGAAGAGAGAACAGAGTTTAAAATATAAAAAATCTTAGTCTAAATTCAATTTTAAATGTAAAATTCTAAATACAATTTTCAAATTTAACCCACCCCTTATATATTATTCTTTTCTTTCCTTTCCTTTCTCTCAAAGTCCTTTTGGAAATGTTAATATTAATTATTTGCTTGGAAGTCTTTCTACAACAGTCCACTAAATCTTTTTTTCTCTTTTCTTTAGCCCATTAAATCTTTAAAATAAATAATTTTTAGTCCAAATAAATGGTATGAGAAAAATTCCCTTATGAGCAAAGAATACCCACTAGAACATGAATTACTAGGAGGAAGTTAATGGTCTAAAAGTTCTACTGCCAAGATTCTGAAACTGTTCTATTGCCAAGATATTACATGCTGAAATACTTTTCTCTATAACCCTAATCCTGTTCTAGCAGCTCTGCACTAACTCTTTCCCCAGCAAATACTCTCCATTCTGGTCCTACCAAAGCAACTAATTCATATAATTCATACTAGAAAGGGTTGGCAAAGCGTTCTTAGAGTCAACACCAAAAGCACAATGCATAACATAAAAAAATAATAATAATAAATTGGACTTCATTAAATTAAAAATGTTTGCACTTTGAAAGATACCATTAAGTGGTAAGTGACATTATACACGTTTGAAAGCTAGAGAACTGTACAACACAAAGAGTGAACCCTTATGTAAACAATGGATATTTAGATAATAATAATAAATCAATATTGGTTCATCAATTGTAACAAATGTACCACAATAACGCAAAATGTTAATAACAGAGGAAACTCTGGGGGGGTGAGGTTATATGGGAATTCTGTACTTTCTGCTCCATTTTTCTGTAAGCAAAAACTGCTTTAAAAACAGTCTAGTAATTTAAAAAAGGACATTAAGAAAACAGAAAGACATGAAAGAATTTATAAATCTATGTCTGACAAAGGACTTATATAAAAAATATATAAACTTTGAGGACATTATGTTGTATGAAATAAACCAGACACAAATGGACATATATTGTATGATCTCACTAATATGAACTAACTAAAATAAGCAAACTCATAGAATTAGAATCTAGAATACAGGTTACCAGGGGATAGACTGGGGGTAGAGAATGAGAAGCTGAGGCTTAGTCTATACAGAATTTCTAATTAGATTGGTCATGTTTGGAAAAGGATAGAGGTGATGGTAGCACATTATTGTTAGAATAATTAACAGCGCTGAATTTTGTGTATAAATGTGGTTGAAAGGGGAAGTTTGGGGTTACGTGTATCACTAGAAGGAAAGCTAAAGGATAAAACAAAGGACTGTATAACACAGTGAACCTTGTTGTGGATGATGACTGTGGTTAATAGCACAAATATAGGAATGTTCTTTTATGAACTAGAACAAATATATATCACTATTACAAGGTGTTAATAATAGGGTGGTGTAACCGTTCGCCAATTTGATATAATTATGAATTCCAAAAATATAATTGGATCATTCTTGTAAACTGATCTGTTAATCTGGGCATGATTAGGTTATGATTAGGGCGTTGAGCCCCACCCCTTTGGTGGGTGGGGAATCGAGTATAAAAGGCAAGGCAAAGAACAGAGTTGAAGCAGCCTTTTGAGAAGCAGTTTTGATGTTGGAAAGAAGGCCCCAGGAGAAGAGAAGCAAGCCATTTGCCTGATCGTCTACAGCTGATCTTGTGGAGGAACCAGGAGCTAAGCCCGGAGAGAAACGCAGCCCCGGGAAGAGAGGAACCCCAGAAGCCTAAACCCTGGCAAACGCCGGCAGCTGTCTTGCTCTAACACGTGGCAATGGACTGTGGTGAGAGAAGAAACTTAATGCTTTATGGCCTGGTATCTGTGGACTTCTACCCCAAATAAATACCCTTTATAAAG
>JAQZBX010113328.1:0-10116 GCA_029593785.1 Cabassous unicinctus | reverse complement strand
CTTCTAAGGACCTGAAGGCATGTGACATATTTTATTTGACATAGATCACTACATTTAACCTTTGGGTAAGGATAGAGCCAGCACATCTCATTGAGTGACACAGAAGAAAGTGATGCATAAAGAGGTAAAGTGATGAATCTGGTCTCAATTGTCACATAGTAATTGCCTTACAGACCCCTCTGCCACTTACAGGGAGTGTGGGTGGCTGCATTCATAGTGGCTGCTTTTCAGACAGGACATACTCCTACCCAAAAAGGAGTTCTTCACTTAGGACATTGTGAACCTAGATAGGAAAAAAATTCACAGCCTTATTTTCACAAACCTCAAACTTAAGTTTCCTTCCATTACTTTGTAGGGCACAAACCACCATCATATTAGCAGTACCTGTGACTTTGTGGCCAATAGAAATCTCAGAGATCTTCTTGTCGCATCACATTGTTGCTGATACCTTGAAGTATCATTTACACTACTTCAAAATTACAGCAGATCTTAGACTTACTGCAAGATCCTTTACTTGATGTGTTAATAGAGAGGCACGTAGTACTATATCCCAAATGTATTTTTATTATTGTGACAATTGTATTTCAGTAAAATTGGTTTTCTTTGTAATCCTACATATTTTATTTTATGCATTTAAAAACATTCTCTTGACTGTCAAAGGCATTGTGACACTAAAAAATAAAGAAAAAGAAAATTAAAAGGTTAAGAACATCCTCATAGTATCTCAAGAACTGGGGCTTCTAATACTTTTCCAGTTTTAGAAGAAATTCAAGACACCCTTGTTCCAGGCCTGCTCTGGTATATGACCATAAAATGCCAGACCCACTTGCTCAGAGTATATTTGGCTTGTGTTACAACACAACCATATGACATATCAAGTCTCAAAACTCCATTTGGTGTTTTTCACCTCTCAGAAGAACATTCCGCTTTCACTGCTCTCAGGAAGCATCATACATTGTCTGTGTCAAACACAAAGCAATTGCCATTTCTCCAACATAATCACAGACACCTGCAGCAGTACAATAATTCATAGTCAACATTCTAAGACACGATCAATAAAACTAGAATCCGTTTTTGTTTTGTTTTTTTAAGTTAAAACTTACCAATTCTCTTTAACTGTTTAAATACCTCCAAGCTAGAAAGAAAATTATACATAAATTGCATAAATTAGCTGTCACTTTTGGTGTTTTCCTATGGGCACTGGAGTCAAACAGAATTGATTTTGAATTCCAGCTCTTCCACTATCTACTGTGGGTGACCTCAGGCAGATATTCTTCCTGAGCTTTGGATTTTTTACCTGAACAATCCTCAAAGGATTATTCTTTCATTCATTATCCATATACTCATTCATTCAATAGACACTTTTTGAGCACATATTATACACCAGGCATTGTTCTAGGAGCTGGGGACATGGTGGTAGACAAGAGAGGTAAAATCCCAGCCCTCATGAAGATTTTATTCTAGA
Source organism: Cabassous unicinctus (assembly GCA_029593785.1). Classification (NCBI taxonomy): domain Eukaryota; kingdom Metazoa; phylum Chordata; class Mammalia; order Cingulata; family Chlamyphoridae; genus Cabassous; species Cabassous unicinctus. The sequence goes on along the minus strand of JAQZBX010113328.1, from coordinate 8,651 downwards.
AAAAAAAAACACAAAAAGAATAAAAAAACAAAGAACAACAACAACAACAAAAATACAAACAACAACAACAACAAAAATATTATATTCTAATGGGGAGGGGCAGAGCAGGGAGATAGACAATAAAAAAGACTACCATAAATGCAGTAAGAATATAAATTATACATGGAAAGAATGCTAGGAAGACAAATGAATCAGAGAAATGGGTGAAAGAGTGACTGGATAGGATAGTCTGGGAAGGGGTTTCTGAGGAGGTAACATTCAAGTAGACACCATAATAAACTGAAGGGGGAAGCCATTTAAAAAAAAAACTGGTGGAAGAAATGTACAGGTAGAGGAAACAGCAAAAGCTAAGTCCTGAGGAAGGAAGAAGCTTGGGAAGGAGTAGAGAGTGAGCGTGAGAAAAAGGATTTGAGGGATCAAGAGGTAGGCAAGGTGGTAGTGCTCTGAGTTTTCAATGAGATCATGTGTATAAAGCTTAGCACACGCTTGGCTCATAATGATGCTGGTATAAGCTAGGATTCTTGTATGGATGAGGGAAAGTCCAACCCAAACTGGCTGAAGCCAAAAGGAAGTGCATTGACACATATAACTCTAAAGTTCAGGACCAGAGATGACTTAAGCCATGCTCAGATACAGGTACTCAAGTAAGGCCATCAGAACTCAGTTTCTGCCCTACTTCCACTTCCTCTCTGTTGGCTCTGTTCTCACACAGTCTCTCCTACCAAGACAACAGAATGACAGTGACATTTCCAGGCTTTTCACTTCAGATTCAAGTCCAGTTGGAAAGAACAAGTCACTTCTCCAATCAATCTTTCAAAGTCCTGACCACTGTCACTCTGACTACAGCTGTTTAGGTTACTTGGCTCCACATGGTCCAATGACTGTGCACAGGTGAATGCAGTGGCCTGGGTGCCATAGGCCCACGTCACTTGCCCATAACCTGATCTGCAGGCAGAGTCCCATGCAGCCATCAACAGCTGAAAGGATAAGTAAATTGTGGTATATCCATATGATTGAATACTACTGAGCAATAAAAAGAAATAAATGAATGATACATGCAACAACATGGGTGAATCTCAAAATAACTATGCTGAAAGAAATAAACCAGACACACACTCCCCCCCCCAAAAAAAAAGAGAGAATATACTCTATTATTCCATTTATATAAAATTCCAGTAAAAGAAAACCAATCTATAGGGACAGAAAGCAGATCAGTGTTTGCCTGGGGATGGGAGCAGAGTTAAGGAAGGGAGGCACCAAAAGGAGGGATTACAAAGGGGCATAAGGAAACTTCTGAGAATGTTGGATATGTTCATTATCTTGAATGTGGTGATGGTTTCCTAGGTGTATGCATATGTCAAAAATTTTCAAATTGTGCATTTTAAATATGCACAGTATATTGTATATCAACTATATCTCAATAAAGCTGTAAAATATTTAATTGCAAAGGAACATGCACAGTATTTATGTAAACCTTAAACCCAAAAACAATAATACACATTATTCATGGATACATGCAAAAGTAGTAAAAAATTATAAATATAAAAACATAATGATAAAAATAAATGCCAGCTTCAGAATATTGGTTACTTTTCAAAAGGAGAGAAGGAGAGTGTGATCACAAAGGGATAAAAGTGCTGCTTCAATAATTCGGAAAGATTTTATTTCTCTCCTACATGAAACAAATATGGCAAAATGTTGACATCACTTATATAAGAGTATTGGATACATGCATTTTAAAAAAGAAAATGGAAGTTCAAAAGATTAAATATATTTTAAAAGATTAAATAAAATTTCCAAAGATTTCTTCTTCCAAATAAGCTAGATTTGTCTATTAAAAACATATTCTGGAAAAACAAAAAGACAAACAACCCAAATAAAAAATGGGAAAAAGACTCAAACAGACTTTTCTCCAAAGTAGATACACAAATGGCCAATAAACACATGGAAAATGCTCAATGTCATTAACCATTAGGAAAATGCAAATCAAAATCACAAGTTACCATTTCACATCCGCTAGAATGGCTACTAGAAAAAAAGGAAAATAAAAAGTGTTGGTGAGAATGTGTAGAAATAAGAACACTTGTACATTGTTGGTAGAAATGTAAAATGGTGCAGCCACTGTGGAAAATAGTTTGGTGATTCCTCAGAAATGTAAGTATAGAATTATCATATGGCCAGGCAATCCCACTTGTAGGTATACTTGAAATAATTGGAATCAGGGATTCAAACAGATATTTGCACACCAATGTTCATAGCGGCATTATTCACAATTGCCAAAAGTTGGAAGCAACCCAAGTGTATATCAACAAATGAATGGATAAACAAATCATGGTATATACACACAATGAAATATTACTCAGCTGTAAGAAAGAAAACAGTATTAAAACACGGGATAACATGGATGAATCTTGAAGACCTTATGTTGAGTGAAGTAAGCCAGCCACTGAAAGACAAATATTGCATGGCCTCACTGATAATATGAAAATTGAGCAGACCCACAGAGCTAGAGTCTGGAAGATAGGTTAACAGGAGACAGAAAGGGAGTAAGGGTGGTGAGCCAATGCCCATATGGGCAAAATCTATGATAAGCTGGAAGGGTGTGGTTGTGCAGTAGATGGGCATGACAGTGTTGCAGTGATGCAATTGGGTTGGGCAGTGCTAGTTTATGAGGGGGGTAGGGTGGGAGGTTGGGTTGGACTATCCATGGAACTGGGGGGACGGTTGGAGGAAGGAGCAGGTGAACACTAGGGATTTGCAGGTCTTAGTTTTAAACTACAATGGCAGGAATGTTCTTCTGGCAAATATGGCAGGGTAAAGTTACTGGTGCAAAGTGTTGGTGTAGGGGGATATGTGGGATAGAGTGCACCTGGGGCATACCTCTGTGGAATACGAAAGTGTTCATCTCGTCTTAGTGGATGAAGAACCACACAATAAACAAGAAAATATTAAACTCCCATCCTAGTGGGTCCTGCTATGTTCTCAATTAGAGGGGCAAGAATCCCTCGAGAACACAGGCAGTGCCTAATGAAAGAAAACAGACCAATATGTCAAGCCCTCAATATTATTGCATGTAACTATGAACCTTATTCTTCAAAAATTGAAACTTAGTGGTTACCATGGGTTCTGAGGGGAGGGGGAGGGAAGAATGGAATAGATGGAACATAGGGCATTTTTAGGGCATTGGAATTGTTCTACATGATCTTGCAATAATGGATACAGGCCATAATAAATTTTGTCAAAACTATAAATGTGTATGGTACAAATGTAAACCATAATATAAACCACTGACCATGGTTAGTAGCAATGCTTCAATATTTGTACATCAATTGTAACAAATGTACGATCTGCATGTAAAATGTTATTAACAGAGGACAGTGGGAGAAAGGGAGGGGATTGGGTATATGGGAATCCCCTCTATTTTATATGTGACTTTTCTGTAACCTGAGATTCTTTGACGATAAAGTGAAAAAAGTAAGACACTGGGGGAACATATGGAAGAAATTGTCACTGTACATAAAAGATATCAGATCTTGAGAAGCAGATGTGGCTCAAGTGATTGGGCTCCCGTCTACCATATAGGAGGTCCAGGGTTCGGTTCCCGGAGCCTCCTAGTGAAAAGCAAGCTGGCCCGTGTGGCAAACTGGCCCGAGCGGAGAGCTGGCCCACACGGAGTGCTGGCCCGTGCAGAGTGCTAGCCCACACAGGAGTGCTGGCCCATGTGGAGTGCTGGCCCATGCAGGAGAGCTGATGCAGCAAAATGACGTAACAAAAAGAGACACAGAAGAGAGACAATGAGAGATGCAGCAAATCAGGGAGCTGAGGTGACGCAAGAGATTAAGCAGCCTCTCTCCATTCCAGAAGGTCCCATGACTGGTTCCCAGGGCCGCCTAAAGAGAAGACAAGCAGACACAGAAGAACACACAGAACAGACAGCGAGAGCAAAACAACAGGGGGCAGGGGGGATAAAAAAATAAATAAATCTTTTTTAAAAAGATATCAGATCTTGTGATGAAAGACACAAAAAATTTATTATTTTTTATTTTTGTATTTTATTTGTTATTTTCCATAATTATTATGAATATTTTATTTTCTTATAGTTTTTATTTATTTTTTGGCTTTGTTTTGGGGAAGTTTTTGGATCACAGAAGGGTCACAGCTGTGGCAGGGCAGGCTCACTGTTGTGGGGTGCCAGTGATTGGGGGATGTGTGGGGAGGAGTGCACCTGGGGCATATCTCTGTGGAATATGAATATATTCAAGTGGTTATGGGGTGTTTTCTAGGTGGGTGGAGACCCACACAATAACCAAAAGAATATTGAATTCCCATCCTGGGAAGTCCTGCTATGTTCTCTAATAGAGTGGGAAGAAACTCCCAAGTATATGGGCAGTGCCTAGAAGAAGGACAAACCAACACACCAGGCCCTTGATATTGATGATTGTACTTATGAACCTTTCCCTGTGAAATTGAAACTTAGCCTACTATTATATATTGACTAAGAGTTACCTCCTGAAAGCCTCCTTGTTGCTCAAATGTGGCCTCTCTCTAAGCCAAATTCAGCATATAAATGCACTACCTTCCCCCCACCCCCCAGCTTGGGACATGACTCCTGGGGATGAGCCTCCCTGGCACCAAGGGATTATTACCAAATGCTGATTAGTAATGCATCTGGAAAAAGACCTTGATCCAAAGGAGGAAATAGTAAGTACAAATGAGTTTTTAATGGCTAAGAGATTTCAAAGTGAGTCAGGAGGTCATTCCAGAGGTTACGCTTATGCACGTCTCAGCAAGATCTTATTGACTGCCACAGTAAACAGTACCTCAAATAGCAGGGTTCCTGAGGGCTCTGGAGACATCTAGACACTACAGACAGGGCAGACAATCTTATAACTTCCACACCCTGTCAGGGGGCATTACTTTGGGATATATGCTCCCCAATGAAATAGAGTTAAACTCATTTATAATTTCCCTATACAGTGCTCTTCTGCCTCTCTTATTTGAACCTATAATTAGTACTACACTTTTTGAATATATGTTCCAGAGACTTAAGTCTTTGGCCTGTTCATATGCCAGTTGAGCCCTGAAGCTCAGCAGAGTTGCAAAATCTACTCTCCAGTTCATTGGATTCGCCCAGAACAACTAACATAAGAATGATGATGGACAACGCCCATACCAACAAACAGACAATATCCACAACTGCAAGAAAGACAGTTCCATCCATCTTCCTCTGGGATCTGAGCCCCCTCCCAATCAGAAACAGAGTGGGCATCACCATCCCCAAATCCTCAAGATTGAGTAATAAAGAAACATAAGGCGGGAATGCAGCTATGTACTAAAGTAGACTTATTATTATCCTAGCAATAGAAGAACTTACATCATTGATAGAAAGGTAGTGGCCACCAGAGGTTCTAAGGGGAGGGAAAGGGAAGAATAGGTGTAACATGGGGGCATTTTTGGGACACTGGAATTGTCCTGCATGACGTTGCAATGATGGGTACAGGCCATTATACATTTTGTCAAAACCCATGGATGTATGGGGCAAAGTGTAAACTATAATGTAAACTATAGTCCATGGTTAGCAGCAATGCTTCAATATGTGTTTATCAACTATAACATATGTCCCACATTAATGAAAGATGTTGTTAATGTGGGAAAGAGTGGGAGGGGGAAAGGGTGTGGTATAAGGGAATCCCCTATATTTCTGATGTAACGTTTATGTAATCTAAATCTTCTTTTAAAATTAAAAAGAAAAGGGCCAGGGGAGCAGATGTAGCTTAGGGGTTGAGCGCCTGCTTCCCATATATGATGTCCTGGGTTCAACCCCTGGTACCTCCTGAAAAAAAACAACAACCCTATTCTGGAACAACAAAAAAGACAAACAACCCAAATGAAAAATGAGGAAAAGACTCAAATAGACATTTCTCCAAAGTAGATATGCAAATGACCAATAAACAGATGGAAAGATGCTCAATGTCATTAGCCATTAGGGAAGGGGAAGTGCAAATCAAAATCACAATGAGCTACCATTTCACATCCACTAGAATGGCTACTATAAAATAAGAAAAAAAGGAAAATAAAAAGTGTTGGTGAGAATCCGGAGAAATAGGAACCGTTGTACCTTGTTGGTGGAAATCTAAAATGGTGCAGCCAGGGAAGTGGGTGTGGCTCAATCGATAGAGCTCCCGTTTACCACATGGGAGGCCCCGGGTTCGCTTCCCGGGGCCTCCTTGTGAGGGCAGGCCGGCCCACGCGGTGCGGTGGGCTGATGCAGCAAGACCTCACAGCAAGGGGCAGATAAGCAGACACAGAAAAAACACACAGCAAATGGACACAGCAAACACAAGCAGCAAGGGGGGGATAAATAAATAAATAAATAAAAATCTTTTTAAAAAAAATAAATAAAATAAAATGGTGCAGCCACTGTGGAAAATAGTTTGGTGATTCTTGAGAAATACAAGCATAGAATTATCAAATGGCCAGGCAATCCCACTTCTAGGTATATACTTGAAATAATTGGAATCAGGGACTCAAACAGAAATTTGCACACTGATGTTCATAGCAGCATTATTCACAATTGCCAAAAGGTGGAAGTAACTCAAGTGTCCATCAATAGATGAATAAAATTGTGTTACACACATACAATCGAATATGATTCAGCAGTAAAAAGGAATGAAATTTTGTACATGCAACAATGTGCGTGAACCTTGAAGACACCATGTTGAGTGAACTAAGCCAGACACAAAAGGATAAATATTGTATGAACTCATATGAAATAATGAGAAAATGCAAATTAATCAAGTCAGAACCTAGAAAATAGGTTCCAGGAGCTGGGGTGGGGGTCGGGAATGGGGAGTTAATATTCAATTAGTATGGAGTTTCTGCTGTTCGGGATGATAGAAAAGTATTGGCCATGGATGACGGTGATGGAGACACAACTTTGTAACTGTAATCAAAACTACTAACTGTATATTTGAAAGTGGATAAAAAGGGAAATTTTAGGTTTTATGTAAGTTACCAGGAGAAAAAAGCCCATAGAACTTTATAACACAAAGAGTGAACCCTAATGTAAATTATGGGCTATAATAATAGTATAATTATAATAAAATTGTTTCATCAATTCTAACAGAAGTACCACACTAATACAAAATGTTACTAATGGGAAAAACTGTGTGTAAGAGGGAGCTATTTGGGAACTCTGTACTTTCTGCATGATATTTCTGTACACCTAAAACTGCTCTAATTTAAAAATAATTAATTTTAAAAATCACATGAGATTTTTAGAATGTCATATGAAAAATAGAAGGTAGATATTTCATTAATATTTTATGTTGATTATATTGATTTTATATTGATCAAAATGACAATATTTTTATATATTGGGTTAAATAAAATACATTATAAAATGTTTTAAAAAAACTCATACCCCAGGAGTGATTAGCTAGTATTTAATAAAACATTAACTGCTAAAAAATAAATTGAGGCAAGTGATAAAATATGATTTACAAAAAAGAAAGAAAAAAAAGAAAAAAAAATGCTATAGAACTTCAGAAGCAAACTTTGCCTATAAGGAAAAATATATGTGTATTAGCGGTAAGGGGAAGAAATAGCTCTTTCCTTTTTTAAAGATTATACCAGAGAATCAAAACATAGGGTCACAGACTATTACTAAATACACACACACAAAACCTACTGTGAGCTGGAGCAGATATACGTCACTATTGCAGGGTGGTAGGAATGTGGAGAAGCATAGGAAAAATAAAATTGGTGTGACCTATGGACTGTGGTTAACAGCAATACTGTAATATTCTTGCATCAATGCCAAAGATGTACTGTGCTGATAATGGGGGGAGTATGGAAAAAGTGTGTCAAATGTACACTACGGACCATGGTTGATGGTAATAGTCTGATGATATGCTCTCATAATCTGTAACAAGTATTCCCCCACAGTTGGTGAAAGGGTATTGAATGGGAATTCTACACATGTGCATAATTGTTTTGTAAGTTCACAACCTCTATAATAAAAATATATTTTTAAAAAATAATAGGGTGATTTAGGGGGAAAATACACCAAATGCAGGATATGGACTATAGTTAGTAGTAATATTTTGACGATGTTCTTGCATAGTATGTAACAAATGTTTCACAACAGTGCGAGGTGTTGGTGGAGGGGTGATGCATGGGGCCTCGGTATGATGTTATGCATGTTTATTTTGTAAGTTCCCAACTTTTACTATACACTTATTGTTTATGTATGTTCATGCATGAATGATATACTTAAATTTAAAAAAATATTTTAAAAACACAAAAATCCTAATTTGGGAGCAGGAAGCAGGTATAGGTCAGTGGTGGAGCACCTGCTTCCCATGTACGAGATCCTGGGTTCGATCCCTGAAACCTTTAAAAAAAAAAAAACCTAATGGGGAGGGAGAATGGACCAAGTCAACCTACTTAAAGTTCAGCTTTTGTTTTAAAATATAAATTTAAATTAAGAAAAAAAAAACGGTGCTTCTGTTTTGGGTGATGGAAAAGTTTGGTAATGGATGGTAGTGATGGTATTATAACATTGTGAATGCTATTAACAGAACTGAATTGTATGATAGAAAGTGGTTAAAATGGGAAACTTTATGTTGTATATATGTTACCAGAAAAAT
>JAQZBX010113327.1:0-10115 GCA_029593785.1 Cabassous unicinctus | reverse complement strand
ATTTTACAAATAAAAAAAAAACTATTAGAAAAATGCAAATCAAAATCACAGTGAGACATCATTTCATACCCACTAGAATGGCTACTATTAATAAAACAGAAAATTTCAAGTGTTGGAGAGAATGTGGAGAAGTAGGAACACTTGTTCATTGCTAGTAGGAATGCAAAATGGTGCAGTCCCTGTGCAAAACAGTTTGGCAGTTACTTAGGAAGGTAAAATAAATGTAGAATTACCATATGACCCATCAATCCCACTACTAGGGATATACCCAGGAGAACTGAATGCAGGGAGTCAAACAGATATTTGCACACCAATGTTCATAGTGACATTATTCACAATTGCCAGAAGATGGAAGCAACCCAAATGTCTATCAACTGATGATTGGATAAACAAAATGTGGTATATACATTTGATGGAATATTCAGTTGTAAAAAGAAATGAAGTCCTGATGCATGCAACAACATGAATGAGTCTTGAACACATTAGGCTGAGTGAAATAATCCAGGCACAAAAAGACAAATATTGTATGGTCTCACTGATGTGAACTAATTATAATAAGCAAACTCATTGACTTTGAATCTAGGATATAGTTTACCAAGGAATAGATTGGGGATAGATATTGGGAAGCTAATCCTTAATTTGTTCACAGTTTCTATATAGGATGTTGTAACGTTTTGGAAATCAGTGGTGGTAATGGTAGCACATTATTGTGAGTGTAATTAACAACTCTGAATTATGTATGTGTGGTTGAAAGAGGAAGTTTTGGGTCATATATGTTACTAGAATGAAAGAAGATAAAACAAGACTGTATAACAAGTGAACCCTGTTGAGGACAGTGGACTGGGGTTAATATAACAAGAATAAGAATGTTCTTTCATGAATTATAACAAATTTATGACACTAATACAAAGTGTTAATAATCGGGTGGTATATAGGAAAAAATACACCTAATGTAAACTTTGGGCTATAGTTAATAGCGCTATTTCAATATTCTTTCATCAGTTGTAACAAAGGTACCACACTAATGCAATGTGTCAGCAAAAGGGGGGTATATGGGAATGCCATACTTTTTACATGACTTTTCTGTAAGCATAAAACTTCTTTAATTAAAAAATAATTAAAAAACAGAACATTATACTAAATAAAAGAAACCAGACCCAAAGTACTACATATTGTATGATTCCATTTAGATAAAATGTAAATATAAATAAATCTATAGAGACAGAAATAGATTAGTGGTTATGTAGGGCTGGGAAAGGATAGAGGGATTGAGAGGTGATTGCCAAGGGGCATGGGATTTTTCTTTTGGGAGTAATAAAAATGTTCTGAAATTTACTATGGTAATGAATGCACAACTCTGTGAATATACTAAAAGACACTGTACACTTTGTGTAGATTGTATGGTATGTGAAATATCTCAATAAAACTGCTTTTTAAAAAGAAAAAAAATGAAAGGGGGCCATTACTACCTATCTCACAGAAATTAAAAAAAAAAAAGTTTATAAGAGAATGTAATGAATAACCGTACACCAACAAATTAGATAACCAAGATGAAAAGGACAAATCCCTACACAAACTACCCATCCTGACTCAAGAAGAAATATAAGAGCTCAATAGACTAAAAACTGGTAAAGAGATTGAATCAATATTCAAAACCTTTCAACAAAGAAGTCAGGAGCAGAGTGCTTCAGTGGTGAATTTTAACAAACATTCCAAGAAGAATTAACACCAATCCTGATCAAACACTTGCAGAAACCTGAAGAAGAAGGGACACTCCCCAACTCATTCTATGAGGACATCACACTGAGAAAAAAGTCAGATAAAAATACCACAAGAAAAGAAAATTACAGATCAATATCTCTTAAGAATACAGATGTAAAAATCCTCAACAAAATACAGCAATCCGAATCTGGCCACATATTAAAAAATTGTACACTGTGATCAAGTAGGCTTTATCCCAGACATGCAAGAGTGGTGCAACATAAGAAAATAAACATAATACACCACGTTAACAGAATGAAGGGTAAAAAACACATGATCCTCTCAATTGACACAGTAAAGACTTTTGGCAAAATTTATCATGCTTTCTTGATAGAAACACTTGGAAAAATAGGAATAGAAGGCAACTTCTTCAATATGATAAAGGGCATATATGAAAATCTACAGCTAAAATCTTAATGGTGAAAGACTGAAAGCCTTTCTTCTAAGATTAGGAACAAGACAAGGATGCCCACAGTCACCACTGTTATTCAACATTGCACCAGAAGTTCTAGCCAGAGGAATTAGACAAGAATCAGAAAGGAAAATAATCAAAATTGGAAAGGAAGAAGTAGAAGTCCCTATTTACAGATGGCATGATCCCATATATAGAGAAAATCCTGAATAATCTGCAACAAAGCTCCTATAGCTAATAAATGCATTCAGCAAAGTAGCACAGTACAAGAACAACATCCCAAAAATCAGCAATGTTTATATACACTAGTAATGAATAATCTGAAGGGATCATCCAGAAAAAATTCTATTTCCAATACCAACTAGAAGAATCAAATATCTAGGAATAAATTTAACCAGGGATATAAAGGACTTGCACACATATAACTACAAAACATTGCTAAAAACAAATCAGAAAAAAAAAAAAACAACTACTAAATAAATGGAAGGACATTCCATGTTCATGTATTGGAAGACCAATGTTAAGATGTCAATCCTACCCAAAGTGATTTGGAGGTTCAACACAATCCCAATCAAAATTCCAACAGCATTTTTTTTTTACAGAAATGAAAAAGCCAATCATCACATTTATGTTGAAGGATAAGGGGCCCCAAACAGCCAAAGCCACCTTGAAAAGAAGAATGAAGTTGGAGTACTTCATTCTTTTAAAACTTAGTAATCAAAACAGCATGGTACTGGCATGAGGAAGAAATATAGAACAATGGAATTGAACTGTGAGCTCAGAAATCAACCCTCACATATATGGCAAAGTGATTTTCAACAATGGTGCCAAGTCCACTTGATGAGAAAATAATAATCTCTTCAACAACTGTTGCTGGGAAAACCGGATATCTATATGCAAAAGAATGAAGGTGAACCCCTTCCCGACACTATACACAAAAATCAACTCAAAATGGATCAAAGACCTAATCATAAGAACCAAAAATGTAAAATTCCTAGAAGAAAACATAGGGAACCCATAGTGACAGGAAGCACATCAATGGTCCCTGGGAATGGGGACAGAGGAAGGGAGACAGTGAATGGGCAGGTGATAACTCTGGGGGTGGTGGATGTATTCCTTACCTTAGTCTTGGCTTCATAGGTGCATATAGGTGTCAGCACATCAAACCATAACAAATGTAGCATCTAAACCTGTGCTGTTTATAGCCATGTCATTCAGTGTATGACTCTACCTTTGTGTTCATCTTTTTTCTCATCTCTGGAAATAAAGACCCTCTCAGGTAAAGGAGATGCAGTTTAAGTGCTAATATGTTATATCTTCTCCCTCCAAGAGAAAGAGAAGTACATAGGTCATTAGCCCAGAAGGTGTGAAATGTCAGGGGTGAGGTGTCAGGGGTGAGGTGACCAGCAGGTGTGAGATGGTTACATTTCTGCAGACTCAGGAAGCACATGGAAGGGCCATGGCTAATGGGTGTCTGAGTAGGGCTGGGGAAGGGGGTGGGGGCCAGGTGGGGCAAGAGTGGGGTAACTGGCTGTGGTGGTTTCGAGCTATGTACCCCAGAAAAACATGTTCTTAAACTTAACATTCTGTGAACCTGTTGATGAGGTTACATCAGTTAAGGTGTGACCCAGCTGAATCCTGGTAGGTCTTAATCCTATTTTGAAAGCCTTATAGGTCAGGTCTCAGAAAGAGAGAAAGCCAGAGGGAGCAGCCTGAGGTGAAAGTAAATGGAAGCTAGAATAAAAAGAAGTCAGGAGAGGCTGCCATGGGCATTGCCATGTGAGAGAAAAGCCAAGGACCAAGGATAGTTGGCAGGCAGCCCCACACAGCACAGTCTTCGGGAAAAAGCATCACTTTGATGATACCTAGATTTTGGACTTCCCCCTGAGTCAAAACCATGGGCCAATAAATTCTCATTGTTTAAGCCACCCATTGCATGGCATTTGCTTTGACAGCCCGGAGAACTAAAGAACTAAAACATAGGCCAGGCATCCATAAGCATCCCAGTGACTGGGGAGTCAGCAGGAACCCCCAGACAGGGAATTCTATAAACTTTGGGAGAACAATCTTGGAGGAACAAGGAAGATATCAGATTACCAGAGAAAACCCTCCTCAGATTTGCTGGTCCCTGGTGTGAAGACCAACTCCCCTCCCCCCAGCCTGAAGTCCACACTGACCATCCCCACTCACAGACATGGGCACCAATCAGCCTCACTGATCAATATGAACAGGCCAACATGAATCTCCAATGGTGAAAGAAGGTAAACAGTTGAAAGGCCAACATGAAAAGACTGAAAATCACTTATAGAAGAGCAAGACCCCAGCCCCTTCCTCTTTCTGGCCCCATGTCCTTCTCTGCACATGGCAGAGCTGGAATCAGTTCTCAATAGGACCCCTTCAGGCAATGAAGCATACTTTTAAAAAAAATCTAATTAGCATCCTCAGAGAAACATAAGATATGTTATACATTAATTTCTTGGCTGCTAAATTAAATACCCTAGAGTGGGTAGGCTTAACAATAGGAATTTTTTGGCTCACAGTTTCAGAGGCTAGGCATTTGCTTCCTCCCAGGGTCAGTATCTTCTGGCTGGCTGGCAATCTTTCAGTTCCTTGGCTTTTCTGCTCTCCATGGCTTCCCTTTCTGTCTCCATTTTCCATTGTTTTAAGAACTTCAGCCATATTTGATTAAGCCACCCTCATTAAGTGTGGGCACATGTTAATAACTTCTTCAAAGGTTCAAATGGGTTTATACCCACAGGACCAGGGATGGGGACCTGAACATACCTTTTGGGAGGGGCATGATTTAATCTCCAAAGGTGACATAGTCTATTAGAAGGAAAATTCAGAGATCTGGAAAGAGCTTTTGCAACTTAAAACATATAAGTGTCAAAATAAATAATTCAATGGTATTTGATGAATTATATCAATAAAAATATAAAAACAATAAAATATAAGAAAAAAGGTAAGCTATTTGGGAACTTGGTTGAGGGGTTCCAACATGCAAATATTTGTGCTCTAAAGAAAGGACCTAGAGTGGAATAGGAGTAAATTATCAAAGAAATTTATCAAAGAAATAGAACAAGAAATGTCCAGAGCTTGAAGGAGACCTTCTTTAAACGGAAAGGCTTAACAACCAAGGCTAAAAATAAAAAGAACCTCAAAGTTCTCAAAAGAAAACTAGGTTATCTGCAATCAATCTTATTACAAATTACAAATACTGTACAAATTAAGCATCAGCTCACATTCTATGCCTTCATTCTACCTTCTGGTGACCTATATTCTGAATATCAACTCCATGAGTTTTGTGCTTTATATTTAGTTCATATTAGTGAGCTCATACAATATTTGTCCATTTGTGTCTGGTTTATTTCACTAAACATAATGTCTTCAAGGCTCATCAATGTTGTTGCATGCATCAATACTTCATTCTTCTTACAGCTGAGTAATAGTCCATTGAACGTATAAACCACATTTTGGCAATTGTGAATAATTCTGCTATGAACATTGGTGTGCAAATGTAGTTCATGACCATGCTTTCAGTTCTTCTGAGTATATCCCTAGTAGCAGGATTGCCAAATCATTTGGCAGTTCTATACTTATCTTCTTGAGGAACTGCCAACTGTCTCCCAGAGTGACTACAACATTCTAAATTCTCACCAGCAATGAATAAGTGTTCTATTTCCGCATATCCTCTCCAACACTTGTAGTTTTTTTTTTTTTTTTTTTTTTTTAATAGTGGCCCTTCTAGTAGATGTGAAAGGATATCTCATTGTAGTTTTGACTTGCATTTCCCTCATAGCTAGTGATGCTGGGCCTCTTGTCATGTGCTTTTTAGCCATTTGTGTTTCCTTTTTGGAAAAAAATGCCTATTCAAATATTTTGCCCACTTAGTAATTGGGTTGTTTGTCCTTTTATCATTGAGTTGTAGGTTCTCTTTATATATTCTGGGTATTGAACCCTTATTGGTTATATGATTTCCAAATATTTCCTCCCATTGAATAAGCTGCCTCTTCACCTTTTGAAAAAGTCCTTTGAAGCAAAAAATATTCAATTTTGAGGAGTTCCCATTTATCTGTTTTTTCTTTCACTGCTCATGCTTTGAGTATAAAGTCTAAGAAATGTGCTCCTACCACAAGATCTTGAAGATGCTTCCCTACATTTTTTTCTAGGAGTTTTGTGGTCCTGGCTCTTACATTTAGGCCTTTGATCCATTTTGAGTTAATTTTTGTATAAGGTGTAAGATAGGGCCTCTCTTTCATTCTTTTGGATATGGATTGACAGATCCCTCAGCACCATTTGTTGAAGAGACTGTTCTGTCCTAGTTGGGTAAACTTGGTAGCCTTGTCAAAAATCAATTGCCCATAAATGGTGAGAGTCTATTTCTGAACTCTCAGTTTGATTCCATTGTTCCATATGTCTGTTTTTAAGTGAGTACCATGCTGCATTTTAAAATGCTTTATATTCAGGAAGTGTGTGGCCTGCAAATTCATTCCTCTTTTTCAAGTTATTTTTGTCTATTTGGGGCCCCTTACCCTTCCAAATAAATTTGATAAGTGATATTTTGCTCCTTAAACTGGGCTATAGCTTCCTATTTCTTAGTATGCCTTGTAATTTTTTGCTGATGTCTAGGTGTCTGATTATCTTGATGAGTTAACTCTGAAGGTCAGTTTCTCTCTCTTGTCTAAGATTTTTTGTTGATTGCCTTCATGTTAAGGCTTTTTGAGCCTTGGTTCATCAGTACTTCCCAACCAAGACATGGCCAGGGACCCATTTTGGTGACACAGACCAGTTCCAAAGAGCCCTGGGGAGTGGGTCAGGAAAGAAGCCCAAAAGACTTTAATTCTGTTCCCCAAGGCTACATTATCCTGGCCTTTATTACAGGTGGTGCTCTTCAGAAATCTATTCCCTGCAGCCCCCAGAAGACAGGGTATTTTTAGCTTTCTGCAGGCTTGAAACAGTGGGATCCAGCAATCTAAACTCACCAGCCAAAAGTTGGTTCAATACTGGGCCATGTCCCTCCCTGTTCTTGGGGAAGTAGACTTCTGTGGCCCTCCCAAACTGCAGCTCCCTACCAGGCAGGACCAACTGACCCAAATATGCTCATCTTGAATGTGGTGGATGTGTGCTAGGTGCCACAGGAGTGAGTTACTCAGAGACTCTTAACACAGTCTCTCAGACTCCCCATCCTACTCTTTCCTGGATGCTGCCCTGTACTCCCTTAGTCTCCAGAGGCCCCAAACAGCTGTTCCGGACAGTTTCTGTCTGTTCACTAGCTGTTTTTTTAAGAGAGGAATATGCTCTGCAATTCCTTATTCCACCATCTTTCTAGAATTCATCTCATAAGTTTTGATATATTGTGTTTTCATTTACTTTTGCCTGAAATTTTTTGACTTTCCTTTGTTATTTCTTCTTTAAATCTTTTTGGTTAAGTGTATGTTATTTGATTTCCAAATATTTTCCAATTTTCTAGTGTTCTTTTATATAGTGATTTCTAATTTCATTCAGTTGTGATCAGAGGAGAAACACAGTAAGATTTAATTTCTTTAATTGTGTTTTGATTTTTTTTGTGTGTGTGGCCTAATATCTTTCCTGGAGAATGTTCAGTACATACTGTTTGAAAATAATATGTATTCTGCTGTTGTTGGATGGAGTGTTCTTTATAAATCTAGTAGGTGTTGTTGGTTTTATAGTGTTGTTCAAGTCTTCTGTTTCCTTATTGGTCTTCTGTTTAGCTTTCTTATCTCTTATCCAATTTAAATCAGTGTGTTGAAGTCATTTGCTATTACTGTAAAACTGTTTATTACGCCCTTCAATTCAGTCAATGTTTGCTTCATATATTGTGAGTCTCTACTGTTAGGTGTATATTTGCTTAAAATTTTTACATCATCCTCATTAATTGTCCCTTTTATCAAAATGCCATGCCCTTCTTTCTCTCTCATAATAATTTTTTTGCCTTAAAGTCAATTTTTAAAAATTTGGTATGAATATTATCATCCCAGCTGTCTTTTGCTCATTGTTTGAATGAAATATATATTGCCATCATTTTCCTTTAAACTTATTTGTGTCTTTACATATAAAGTGAGTATTCTGATGGGAGCATATACTTCAATGAACATTTTAAATTCTGACAATGTCTGCCTTTTAATTCAGTAGTTTAATCCATACATATTTGAAATGATTACTGAAAAGTAAACAATTATTCCTGCCATTTTGCAATTTCTTTCCTATATATTTTACATCTATTTTTCATTGAAAATTACATGACTGCCTTATGTTAAATTAGTTTTTAGTGTACTATTTTGATTTTTGTCTCCTTTTCTTTTTCTGAATGGTTTTAATGGTATGCAAACTCTTCATCCTATTCAGCTGCATCCCTGACCTTTATGTTTTTGTTACCACAAATTTCATTTTTGCAAAGAATGTGCCTAATCACATAGATTTGTAATTATTGTCTTTTAAATGATAGAGGAAACAGAAAAAATTTAAACCAAAAATACAATTATGCTAAGATTTATATTTTACTTTATACAAACCATAGAAACTGTTTATTTATTCATTTGGTTTGAATCATCCTGAAGGACTCCCTTTTAGCATTTCACATGGGGCATGTCTACTATTAATGAATTTCCACAGTTGTTTTTTTTTTTCTCTTTTATAAATCTGGGACATCTTAATTTTCCCTTAATTTTTGGATTGTTTTGCTAGACATATATTCCTTGGTTGTCAGCCTTTTTTTTTTCTTTCTTTCAGCCCTTTAAATATGTCATCTCACTGCTAATTGATCACTATGGTTTCTGGTGCAAAATCAGCTGTTAATTATTAATCTTATTGAGGATCCCTTATACTTGATGAATCACTTATCTCTTACTGTTTTCAAAATTCTCTCTATCTTTTTCTTTATAAAATATTAGTGTAATATTTGTGGATATCTTTGAGGATAACCTATTCAGAGACCATTGAGCTTTTTTTTGCTTGTGTACATTCATGATTTTTTAAAAAAAATTTTTTATTTTAAAAAAGATGCTTAGATTACATAAATGTTACACAAAACTTACAGGGATTCCCATATTCCCCACCTCCTACACCTCCCATAACATCCCACATAAACATCTTTCATTAGTGTGGCACATCACCTGTAATGGATATACACATTCTGGGGCTTTGCCACTAACCATGGACCATAGTACACATTGTAGACCACACTCTCTCCCACACGGTTCTGCATGTTATATGCTGATGTAAAATGGCCTATATCTGTCGTCGTAATGTCACTCAGGATAATACCCAAGTCCTGAAAAAGCCCCTGTATTACAACTGCTTTTCCCTTCCCTGCCCCGAAAGTGTCTAGTGGCCACTGGCTCTACCTCACTGTTATAAAATCCTCCATTGCTTCAATCACAATATGTCTACAACACAATACCATTAACTCCACTCCAGGCCATAGCTCTTCCCCCAATCCTGAGGAGTTTGGGATGGTGATGTCCACTCCACCTCCAAGTGAGATGGGGCTTATATCCCATGGATACGGTGGATGGTATTATCCTGCCTGCAGCTGCAGGCTCTCTCCATTCCCTGGGATGGCCGTTGTCCATCATCGTCTGCTCATCAGGTGACTGGGGTGAGTCCATTTAGCTGTAGAGTAGGAATTGCAGCTCCACCGAGGTTCCAGGCACAGCTGGCACATGGGCAGGCCAGAGGCTCCAGTCTCTGGAAGTACACCTACAAACTCCAGCATCACATATAGGTTTGAATAGAAGGGACTGATGGACCATGTGCAGGGAGGACTTATTTGAGTCCAATTCTGTCACTCTCAGGAGCACAGAATCCAAAGTAGAGCCCACTGATAAGGCATCAATCTCTGGAGCTATCTCCCCTTATATAGAACCTAGGTGTCTCCAGAGCCCTCAGGAGCCCCTCTGTGTGGGGTGATATCCACTTTGGT
>JAQZBX010113326.1:0-10120 GCA_029593785.1 Cabassous unicinctus | reverse complement strand
GAGTGTTGATCCACTTGGTGGGGTGGGGTGGGGTGGGCACGACGAGAACAGGGCGCAGAAGGCGAGAGAGAGCTTCACTCACTTTTATAAATATGGTAAGCAAGACCCTGAGTTAGACTCACAATAATCCTAAGAGGTGGATATTATCTCTGAGCAAAAAGATAACAAAATGGAGTTTCTAGGGCCAAGAGAGTTAAAATGGAGTCGGGAGGCCATTCAGGAAGTTATTCTTATGCCCGCCTCTGCCAGATGTCACAAACAGCCAAGGTATGCAAAACCAAAAGCAACAACGTTTCTGAGGACATCTGGACACCATAACCAACTTCAAGATAAAGAAATCAGTAAACATGTAATTTGAACGACGTTTGGAAAGCCCCAGATGTCCACCGATCATAATTCTTTATTTTTATAAGATCAATATAAAACTTAATTGCATTTCTATACACCAACAATGAACAAACTGAAAAAGAAATCAAGAAAACAATCACATCTGCAATACTATAAAACGAGTAAAATACTTAGGAACAAATTTTTAAAAAGAAGTGCAAAATTGTACACCAAAACCTACAATGCACTGTTAAAAGAAATTAAAGAAGATCCAAACAAATGGAAAGACATTCCACATTCATGGAATGATCATGATTCTTTACAATTTATGTAATCTTCTTTTTCTTTATAAACCCTTGCTTGAAAACCCCAAGACTGGTCAATTTAGGTTGCTACCTGAGTCTGTGACCCCGAATTGCAATTCTAAGACCCCAAACAAACACTTTTGTTGCCTTGCAACAAAAGTCTGTAATTTCTCAGTGGACATCTCCATTCTACAGATAAGGAGACGTGTGGTAGATTTACTTAAAGTTGCACAGCCTTCAAGTGGCAATCTGGATTCTACCGCATATCTTCTGATTCTAAATCCAGACCTCTAAACCTGGATCGTATTGGTTTCGTGGGGCTCATTACCAGATATTTTGAAATAAAAATTTGAAAAAGCACACCGTTGTGAATTAATTAACACCACTGAATTGTAGACTTGAAAGTGGTTAAAATGGGAAATGTTATACTGTAATATGTTAGCACAATAAAAATTTTAAAAGCAACAACAACAAAGCAGAATATCTTAAATGCTACCTGCTGATAAATATGAGTGCTCTTGACTCATTCAACAAACCTTCCTATGACCCTGATTCAATTGCCTTCCTTGGCTATTGCAAAATTTTCTATTAGATTCAATGCAGCTGAACTCTCATAATATTTTAGACATTGTGTTAGGTGTGGGGATACAAAGAAAAGTGAAATCGATGCTACTCAAGGACCTCCTAACTGGTCTGAATTTCTCCCTTTGGTTTCTCCTCATTCCAAATCTCACCATTGTCAGGGTTTTCTCCTTCACGTGAAAGCTTGGAATTTTAATTCCCTTGCTTTAAAATGCTAAATGATTCTCCCCACAATAAAGTTAAAACTCCTCAGCAGGGCCAGGATGAGGGGGAGGGAATCAGAAAGGGAAACATTGGATGGCTGGTGGTGTCGGTTTCAGGCACGTGGATTCTGATGGGATCGCGGGGAATTGTTTGGGAGGGAGTTCATGGTTGGCGTTTTGGCGAAAGGCAGGACTGAAGGAATAGATTTGGGAGCCCTCAGTGCTTAGCTAAGGTCAAAGGGTGGAGAAGAGAATTAGGAGATGGGATGAAATTACCCGGACACCAATGGGGAGAAACTCTTAGAGGTTTGTGGTCTCCAGCTGGCCACCCGTGTCCTTTCTGCACGCGGCCAGATGGTTCCTACTGCTATTGATGGAAATGGCAAAGGCAGTATTGTAACAAGTTCCCCAGGGTTAAAATTCAAAAACATAACTTGAAGTGTGAGTTATCCCCATCCCTGGAGAAAATTATTCCAGAAGGTAGGGAAGTGACCATGAAATAAATCTTCAAACTACATGTGCCCAGTTTGGAGATGAGGGACCAAACTATGGTGTGACAAATCTTACAAATCACCTCAATATTATACATAATTCTGCAAAGAACGGGCTTGTACACTTTGCTTCACATTTCTGATTATTTCCTTAGGAAATGGGAATTACTGGATTAAAGGGAGTGAACATCTTTAAGGGTCTTGATAACCATTGAGAAATTGGCTTCAAGAAAGACTGTATAATTTATATACCTACCAATCATAAACCCCATCCTTGCTAATGCTGAATATATTCCTGTTTTCGAAAATTTTGTCTATTTTATAGGGTATAAAGGCTATCTTATTGTTTATTCAAATTCATTGCTTTGATCATGAGTAGAATCATTTTTCTTATGCTTATTGGTCATTTTACTTCTTCTGTGAATGTAATTTTCATATTTTCTTATTGAGATGACCATCTTTTAAAAAAGCTACATGTAATAACATTTTATACGGTAAAGGTATGCCATATACCATATGGTACAAATATTTTTTCCACTTGACTACTTGACTATTTTTTTTAATGCTTTTATTTTGGAAATTAAAAGGCATGCAGAAAAATATTGCAAGATAACAAGAAAACTTGTTACCCAGCACCCAGAGTGAACAAATGTTAACATTAGCATGCTTCTGATTTTTTATACAAATTAAAACATTACAGAGAAGTTGAAGCCCCCTGTACCCCCTTCTCCAGTCCCATTCTTCCTCCCCAGAGAACTCTGCTCACTCATGTGAATTTAGGGCAGGGATTCTTAACCTTTTTTGTTCCATGGGCCCCATTGTCAGTCAGGTGAAAACCACGGACCCCTTCTCAGAATACAGCGGCAGATAATTTTATGACGCTTAACATTGGAATGTCTTTAAATTAAAATTTAGAATTATTCAAAATTACGTCTTACAACTTTTCCCTAACACGGCTCAACATCTGTTCAAACGGTCATTTTTGGCAAACATTTAGACATTCTGTCTTGCCAGAGAGTTGGCCAACTATGTCACACAATAGTTTGCACACAGCAGGACTGTGATCACGTGTGATCTAGTGTCTGGTCTAACAACTACCATAATTTTGAAGTACGGATGAGCATAAGCGATTTTTCAAGATATGCAACAACTGTAATGTGATATGAAATGAATACTACTGTAATTTATTGCATACATTCATAAGTGAAGGAAATGCTAGATTTCAGTTAGACGTCGGAGAAAATAAAGGTAATAAGTTGATTTTTTTCAATTCAAGCTCACGGATCTCCCGAAATATTTCCACTTGGGGGTCTGTGGACCCCTGGTTAAGAACCCCTGATTTAGTGTGTACATCCAGTCCATGTCTTTAAATTCCAGTTACACATATATGCGTAAGCAGTATATTTTGTATGTGTAAAAAATGTGAGATACTATCAAATGTTTTCAAGATCTGTTGATGTTGACATAATAGCTGTAATTAATTTATAATTACCATTATATGAATATATCATATTTTGTTTATCCTTTTCCATGGATGTTGGGTTCCATTTTTCATGAACAGGGAGCAGAGCTGTCAGTGTCTCCTGGTACACACTCTAGGTCCTGTGAACCCACACGTGGCATAGCCGGGTCCTCTTCCTCTCATCAGCAGGCCCAAGTGTCTTCCCTACATCCTCTCCCACTCTGGGTATTGCCAGACTCTAGGTTTGGTCATGCAAATGGGTGAGTTTGTTTTGGTTTGCCAAAGGTCTGCTGATGCAAAATACCAGAAATGTGTTGGCTTTTTTTTTTTTTGAGGTACCGGGGCTGGGGATTGAACCCGGGACCTTGTATGTGGAAGCTGGCCACACCAGCTTTCCTGAGTTGGTTTTTTTCATTTGCTTATTTGTTGTTTGTTTTTTGTTTTTAGGAGGCACTGGGGACCGAACTTGGGACCTCACATGTGGGGAGCAGGCGCTTAAGCCACATCTGCTCCCCTGTTGGCTTTTTTATTTTTTTTTAAGTTTTATTTTATTTAGTTATCTCTCCCCATCTCCTCATTGTTTGCACTTGCTGTCTGTTCATCTTCCTTGTTTCTTTAGGAGGCACCAGGAACTGAACCTGGGACCTCTGATGTGAGAGGGAGGCGCCTAATTGCTTGAGCCACCTCTGTTCCCTGCTTTGTTCTATCTCTCACTGAGTTTTTTCTTCTGGTGTCTCTTGTTGCATCATCTTGTTGTGTCAGCTTGTCACGCCTGCCCATCGCACCAGCTCACTGTCTTTTTTAGGAGGCACTGGGAACTGATCCACGGACCTTCCATGTGGTAGGTGGGAGCTCAATCACTTGAGCCACATCCGCTTCCCTGTTGGCTTTTAATAAAGGGTATTTATTTGGAGTTAAAGTTTATAGTTCCAAGGCCATGAAAAGCCCAACTCAAGGCACCATAAGAAGTGCTTTCTCACCCAAGTCTGCTGCCATGTGATGAAGCAAGATGGCGGGCAATCTCTGCCTGGTCTTTGCCTACCCCTCTGGCCTGTACTGTACTTGACTTTTAATATATAGAAGCTTAAATTTTTGTTTAATTAAATCTATTGAATTTTTTCATTTGTGAATTCTTCCATTATTCTTCCTGTTTCCATATCAAATCAATCCCTATCTATATTTTCTTATATTTTTTAAATGTTTCAACTCTAAGACATCTGAATTTTATTTTAGGACACAGCATGTAGTGAAGCTGTAACTTCACTATTTAGTAAAGACTATAAAGAATATAAAGATATTCTTTACTAAATATCTTCTCCTTAGCCAATAATGTGTGATGCCATCTTTGTCATTGGATAGAGATTAAAAGCATGGATTCTGGAGGCAGACTGCTGGCTTCAAATCCCAACTCCAATAGTTACTTGATCTTGGGTAAGTTAATTAACTGATCTGTGTCTCAGTTTGCTCACCTGTAAAATGGGTATAGTAATAGTATCTGCTCATATGATGTGAGAAGTAAATGAACTATGTAGAGCATTTAGAAAAAGGCCTGGCACTTGAAAAAATGCTATGTGAGTATTGGCTATAATTATGTATCAATCTGTCACTATTAGGGTGTCTTTTTGGAGCTTCATTGACATGTTGCATTTTGTGCCAAGTTGGATTCTATTTTTAATTATTGCAGTTTTTAATATCTAGTGAAGTAAATCCTAAGAGGGATGATACTTGATGAATCAAGATCTTGGATGAAATGAGAAGCTATAGAATTGTGGTTTTAGAAAGGAAAAACACATTTTCTTTAAGAAAATATTTTGGCAAATTGCTAGGAATTCACTGCATTATTTAATTTATTTATTAATTCTTTTATTAAACTTTTATTGAAGCTCTATTATGTGTCAAATTCTATGCTAGGTTATGTAAGTTAGAGTGAAGGAGATATTTTCTCTGTCTTTAAGAGCTAAAGTGGAGAAGACAGATATGGAAGCAGATAAATTAAAACACAGCCAGGCAATGGTATTTCAGAGATGCAAGCAAAGCACCATGGAGATGCAAGGAGCATATGACTGAACGGGGAGTTAAGAAAAGCATCACAGGGAAGGTGATATTTAAATGGGACTTTGCAGAATGAGTAGGAGTTTGCCACACCATGTAGAGAAAGAAAAGGGAAAGACATTCCACCAGAGGAAACAGCATGTGCAAAGAACAAGTGCTAGGAAGAAGCTTGGCTGAGCAAGTAGACAGGAGTCAATCATGCAGAACTTGTACAACATGTTAAAGGGTTTTAACCTCATCCAGCTTGAAATAGGAGCAACTGAAGGGCTTGAAGCAAAACTGCGATAACAGATTTAAGTTTTGGAAAGATTGCTCTGGCTGCACTGTGTAGAGTGTATCAGAAGGGGGTAGAACTGGAGGCAGGAAGACCAGTTGGTAGACCATGTATTACCAGACATGATAATGACTTGGAAGAGTACATGGAGAGAAGTGGATGGACTTGAAAGATATTTAAGAAATGGAATACATACAGCTTGATGATGAACTGAATGTGGGAGTTGATGGTGAAGAATCAAGGATTCTTCCAAGGTTTCTGGCTTGGGAACCTGTCTGGTTGGTGGAAGCATTGACCAAGACTTGGAACATAGGAAAGGGAGCAGATTTATGAGGGGAAGAAGATGAATTTACTTTCAGACATAACAAACTGGAGTTGCTGTGGAACATCCAGGTGGAAATGTCCACAAGGCAGTATAGATATTTGGCTACTAAGCCTATGAAAAAGGTCACCTTAATTTGTGGCCAAAGAAACACAAATGTAATAGACAATAAGCTATTTCTCACCTATCATATTAGTAAATAACCATAACAACAATAACAAGCCAGAGTTTGCACAAATTGGTGATGTAGAATATCTTCTCTATTGTAGGGGTTGAGGTAGGGGGGTGGAGGGTGGGGGGTAGTGAATAAAAGGAAATGAGCAATTTGGAAATATGCATGAAAATATCACTTCAAGGGTTTTATCTTTAGGAAGTAATCCTGAATCTGGGCAAAGAATTAAATTAAAAAAAATTTTTTTTCCACCCCTGGGAGCCATCTCTGCTCATTATGTCTGTCTGCTCATTATTTCCACTCGCTGTGTCCGCTCGTCTTCTTTAGGAGGCACCAGCAGCTGAACCCAGGTCCTCCCATGTGGGAGGTGGGTGCCCAACCACTTGAGCCACATCTGCTTCCTGCTTATTGCATCTGCTCATCATATCAGCTCATTGCATCTGCTTATTGCATCAGCTTGTTGCATTTGCTCATCTTCTTCAGGAGGCACCGGGAACCGAACCCAGGATCTCCCATGTGGGAGGCGGGTGCCCAATAACTCGCGCCACATCCACTCCCTGGGCAAAGAATTAGATTTCACTTCAAAGATGTTTATTGCTGCATTGTTCATCGTAGTAAAAAATTAGAAACAATTGCTAAAAATCACGATTTGCGTGAATGATTATGGTAAGGCCATATGATAAAATTCCAGTCTTCTGTTCAAAACAATGTTTTTGAAGAGTGCTCAACAGCATGGAAGGATGTTCAAATATAGTGTTAAATTATAAAAAGCTGGTTAAAATTCACATTTTCAATTATAAAAAAGCTTTAAAAAATGACTGGAAGAACATAATCAAAACGCCATCCCTGGTTCTAAGTGTGGGGATTACAGCTGTTTTAAATGTTTGTTTCTGTTTATCTCTATTTTACAAACCTTCGAAAATGAGCAAGTGTTACTTTTATAATAATAAAATTAATAAATAATAGCAAATAATGTAATATTTAAAAAGCAGTAATAGTTATTTGTAAAGGCCATTGCCAGAGTTTGATGGTGTTAAGGGGCCATTGTCTTGGGGGCAGATGTGGCTCAAATGGTTGGGCATCCGTCTCCCATGTGGAGGGACCTGGGTTCGATTCCCAGGACCTCCTGGTAAGAAAAAAAAAAAAAGAGGCCATTGCCAGGGCGGGCCTGGTAAATTGAGACAGGAAGGACAAATTGTCTTAACCCAAAGTGTAAGTCCAGGTGTCCATCACTCTGCCAAAACCGTAAATGTTTTTTTTTTTTTTTTCTAGCGTGTATGCATATGCATTTGGGACAGAAGATCTGATTGAAGGTTGTTCCTCAGATAAAAATTGAGTGTTTATGTCAAAGATTGAGTAAAGATTCTTTGAATAAGGAAAGAAACAGTTTTAGTTGCAAAGAGCACCTGTAGTGCAGAAGCTTCTGGAAATTCCTCTTCACAAGGTTACTAGGAAGACTGCAAACATTAGTTTAGAAGATTATAAATTTCAATTTTTTTTTCTTTTGAGCAGCCTAGCACTGCCTTCAATTGAAATCTTCCTTCTCTAGCACCTTGATACATGAAACAGATAAAAGCATGGTACTCTGCTGGAAGCAGGGTGTGGGGAGGAGGATGGGAGGGTAGACAGCCCAGGCCTCTGCTGGTTCCATGTCTACCCTGGCCCTGTACAGCAGTCCCAGATGCACCTGTGTGGAGCCCCTGGTGCTTCTCAGAGGATGGTTGGGAAAACCACTGGCATAGAGCAATCAGGATAAAAAGCCAAGCTTCCTGGAGAGATAGAACTAGCTTTAGCAACTAGCAGGAGAGTGGTATGATGGCGAACTGTCCAGGGCAGAGAGAAGTGGGCCAGAGAGCCAGTGGGAGAAGGAGCACAGGGGAGGAGAGTTGAGTGTTCTCCTAGGATCCACCTTGGTCCTGAAACACCCAGCCTTTACTAGAGACACCTTATCAATTTGAAGGTCATGCCATTACCTGCCTGATTAAATCAACTAGATTTAGAGTCAACCTAAGACATCAGGTATGCAAACACATACCACCCCTACAAATATGCATAATAGGCTGTTTCCTACTTTGGTTCATATTGTCTTCCTGAAAAGATGTGAGAAAATTTACATGTTATAATCCCAGAAGGAATGGAGGGGAGTCTATTCCCAGAGAGCTAGAAGTAAGACAGTCTTTTTTTTTTTTTTTAAGATTTATTTATTTACTGCTGCGCGAGCCAGCATTCTGCACAGGCCAGCTTGCAGCTCGGACCAGCTCACTGCATGGGCCAGCTTGCTTTTCACCAGGAGGCCCTGGGAATTGAAACCTGGACCTCCCATATAGTATACAGGAGCCCAATCGCTTGACCCACTTCCACTTCCCAAGTCATTAAGTTTTTGTACACATTTCCCCCAGAAAACAATCCCATTGTGCACATTAAAATGGCTAAAGAAGCCAAGGCAGAGGCTGCCTCCCACACTTTTTGGAAACAGCAATCTTCACCCACTCCACCACACAAAAGGCTCCAGATAAGAGCCCTACCCTGCCAACATCTTGGTTTCTGCTTGCAAAATTCTTAGCAGAGAACGTTGAGACCACCCATACTTTTGACCTAGAGAACTCTGTTGTTTTAAGTCACCAAATTTATGGTAATTTGTAATGCAACAAACTGAAGTGTATTACAAGACTGATGCACTTAGTAACTTTTGGTTCTAATTGTTCTATCAATGACTCTCTCCATGATTGTAGATTTGTCCATTTGTCTTGAGTTCAGTCAGTTTTTTCTTCATGTATTTTGATGCTCTGTTACATGGTACATGTACATTTAGGATTGTTATATCTTCCTGGTTGATAGACACTTATTATAAACTTTTCTTCTTTATCTCCAGTAATACCCCTTGTCTTAAAGTCTTCCTTGTTTGATGTTAATATAGTCCCATCAGTTACCTAATACTACTGGATTGTATTTCATTTTTCATCCTTTTACTTTCATCTTATTTGTATCTTTATATTTAAGTACACAGAATACAGTTGAGTCGTGCCTTTTTATCTAGTCCATGGTCAGAAAACTTTCTGTTAAGGGCCAGATGTTTTAGGCTTTTCTGGCCATGTGGTCTCTGCTACAACTACTCAGTGCTGCTGTCATAACACAAGAATAGCTAGAGACCATTCATTTATGTCTCCCAATAAAATTTTATTTACAAAGCCAGGTGGCAGGCTGGCCTTGCAGGCCATTTTTTCTGTCCCCTGATCTGGTCTGACAATCTCTGCCTTTTAATTGGTGTGTTTGGTCCCTATGTATTTAATGTAATTATTGATATGGTGGGGTTTAAGTCTTGCTATTTGTTTTCTAGTTATCCCATCTGTTTTTTGTTCCTCTGCTTTCCTGCCTTCTTTTGGTTTAATAATAAAAAAAAAATTATTGTTTTAATTTCTTCATTGGCTTTTAGCTGTACCTTTTTATTATGTTCTAGTGGTAGCTCTGGGGATTACAGTGTGTGTCCTTATACCTCAGTCTACTTAGGGTTAATATCATATAATTTTGCACTGTATATTTAAAAAATGCAGGAGCCTCACAGCAGTATAATTCTATTACCTTTCTGTGCTTTGTGCTATTGTCATGCATTTAACTACTATATACAACATAACCCCATCTTACAATGTTATTACTTCTGATATAAACAATTATTAGTCTTTTAAGGGCATAAAGAGAAGGAAAATATAATATTTTATATTTGCCCACATATTTACCATTTCTTGTGCTTCTCAAATCCTAAAGATCTAGGGTTTCTTCTAGTGATATTTCCCTTCAATTCTAAAGAACTTCCTTTAGTGTTTCTTGTAGTGCAGTTGTACTGACAATGGATTATCTTGGTTTTTATTTATCCAAAAAGTCTTTATTTTAGAAGGTTATTTTTGCTTGGTATAGAGTACTACGTTGGCCTTT
>JAQZBX010113325.1:0-10115 GCA_029593785.1 Cabassous unicinctus | reverse complement strand
TTTTAGTGCCTACAGCATAGAAGGAAATTATAGGAAGAAGTCTAAATTCAGAAACAGGGACATCCTTTACATGAATGGCACATGATAACATTCTAGAGAAAATATACACATATCTAAATTTGCCAATGCTGCTATGATTGCCAGTGCTGCTATGACAATACAACATCTTGGATTGGCTTAAACAATAAGCACTTATTGGTAGTCCATAATCAAGATATCAGCAAGGTCATGCTCTCTCTTGGAGTTGGTAACATTAGGGTAATGGCCATGTCGTTGGTAACCTCCTCTGGCTTTCTCTGATTCCAGCATCACTGATAGTTTCCAAATTTCCTCACTTAATAAGGCTTCAAGTTATGAGGTTTAAGGCCTGTCCTCACTGAGTTTTGCCACACCTAAAAAGGATCTTCAAAGATCTGACTCAGAATTGAGTGCACAACATGATTCACATTAACATATTAAAAAAACGCTATTTACAAATGGGTTTACCCAGCCAAGAACAGGGATTAAGATTAAGAACCTATCTTTTCTGGGGTACATGATTCAACCCCCAAAATGATCAAAAACCTAAATCTGGATATTATTGGCAATTCTTCCACTTACTAATTGTATGTCTCTATGCATGCCATTTAACTTATCTGAGCTTGTGAATAAGCCTTAGATAAAATTAGGTAATTGGAAGAAATACCAAAAAATAGAAATTGAAATCATGCAGTAAGTATATTTGTGCATAGAAAATAAGTGGAAAATATTTTGTAAATTGAATTGAGAGAAAAGTTCCGAAAGTGGACCTATGTACTACTACTTCACTCATGCTATAATTTACTGAATCCTGAACAATATGTGTGATCTTGGGTTAATTAGCAACTTCTCTGTATCTCAGTTTCCTCTTCTGCAAAATTAAAGGTTGCAAAAAAATAGACTTAATATAAGGATCTAAATAATCACTAAAAAAGGCACAAATAATTGAAGTTGAATATTTTTTTTGTATGGGAGAAAATTTATCATGCTTAAATGTCAGTGGGGGAAACTAGTAGAGGTGGAGAAATGAGAAGGAGACAGAGAGAGAGATTGAAGGTATAGCATAGAAATGGAGTAACCAATAGAGTCATGTTGGGTGTGGCAGACACTGTTGATTGCCCACAGATTTTCTTTCTATCAGACTCTGTTTTGTTTTGGTGTCAGGTGATCATGCATTTGAAGTAAAGTTGAGCCCATTCCAAATGTAAAAATGTAAATGTGGATTCAAAATGGATTGGACAAAACTAATTATCGAAATGCAATTCTCCTTTCCAGTTATGACATAATGATAGACAATTGATAAAATTCTAACCAGTAAAAGAGAAATAGTTTTAGAGTTCTTCTGGAAGATGCTGCTGTATTCTTAAAAAAAAAAAGAGCCAAGAGAAAAAATTTTCTTTTCTGGACAATGTCCTTTGAATGTGATTCTGCAATTTTCACCGAGCAGTGGTGGTTGGGCTTTTGAAATTGGAAGCTTTTGCATTTACATATCTAAAAATTCATGCCATTTCAAAGACAATTGATTGCTCTATCCTGGACCTTAATTGAAAGTATCTTTATTACTGGAGGACATAACATTATTTTCAGACTTGAAATACCCAGCATCCTGGTTTATATCTTAATCATTCCAGTAGGAAATGAAAAGAAGTGCTCCCTTATACAATAGAAATTCAAATTCAAGTACAAGCAATAAGGAAGCCCAGTACATAGATATTAAAAGTACTTCTCTAACTCTGTAACTGGGCCCCTCTTTATGATAAATTGGAGAAAGTCTAGAAAGAAGCATGGGTTGCAGATGATATCTCAGTTTAAAGGGAAAACACTCAATTTGGAAAGTATCAGCAAGGGTATATGATCTTTTACCACCATTTTATTTTTTTCTTTTCTTTTCTTTTCTTTTCTTTTCTTTCTTTTTCTTTTCTTTTTTTTTTGAGGTACTGGGGGCTGGGGAATGAACCCAGGACCTCATATGTATGAAGTCAATGCTCAACCACTGAGCCACATCTGCTTCCCTGATTTGTTTTTTTGTTTGTTTGTTTTGCTTATTTTTCGTTTATGTTTTTTTTCAGGAGGCATGGGATACCAAACCTGGGGTCGAGCTGGGAGCTCAACCACTTGAGCCAAATCTGCTCCCTTATGCCACTTTATTCTTCATTACGTTCTCACCCAGTTATTTCATTTTTTTTTCCTAGAGCTCTGACCAAGATAGCTCTGACAGTTTTTGATAGTTTTTCAATATTCAACTGAACCCTGAAACATTTTTAATCCACTTTCTTGGTTGACCAGAAGTCTCTCCATGTTTAATTTCTGAAGAAATTCCAAACATTTTTCTTCAGTGGTTTCACCATTTTACATCCCCAACAACATGTACGCGGGTTCTAATTTCCCCACATCCACACCAATATTTGTTACTTTCTCATGTATTTTAAAATATAGCAATTTTAGTGGTATGAAAAGGTTTTTTATGGTGTTTTGAAATGCTTTTCCCCATGACTAATGATGTAGAATCTTTTCATGTGCTCATTGACCATTTGTACATCTTCTTTGCAGAAATGTCTTTATTAACCCATTTCTAATTGAGTTGTCTTTCCTTTTTGAGATGTAAAAATATTTAATATATTCTGCATACAAGATAATTATCAGATTTATAATTTGCAAATATTCTCTCCTTTTGTATCTGTTGTCTTCTTAATTTCTTGATAATGTTCTTAATGCACATAAGTTTAATTTTTGATCAAGTCCAAATTGCCTAGTTTTCTTTTGTTGCTTGTCTTTTTGTTGTCATACTTAAGAAATAATTGTCCAACTCTCAGTGCTTCCATCTCCTCCCTGAATTGCCCAACAGTGCCAATACAGCATCTCCTGTGGGGAAAATGGCATTACTGAAGTCATAAAGGAACTTCTATCTGTGGGATTCATCCACTCTACCATCTCTGCCTACTACAACCCACTGTGGCCAGTTTAAAAGGCAAGTGGAGTGTGACAGCCTATTGGTGCTTGAATGCAGAAGAGCCACCTTTAGGGCCCACTGTCACAGACATTGTGCAATTTGTATATTGATACCAGCTTATTCTTCATTTTGAGTATTTTCTCTTTGTCTTGAGCATTGGACATTTTGATAATTATTTGTCTTGGAGTAGGCCTGTTGGGATTTATACTGTTTGGGGTGCTTCCTGGACATGTACATCCATCTCCCTCAATAAGGTTGGGAAATTTTCAGCCATTATTTCCTTCAACAATCTTTCTGTTCCCTTTCCATTCTCTTCTCCTTCTGGGATGTCTATAATGCTTATGTTTGTGCATTTTGTGTTGTCCATTAAATCCCTAAGTCTCTGCTGGATTTTTTTCTATCTTTTTATCTATATGTTCTACTATCGGTTTGATTTCAGATGTACTGTCTTCCACATCACTCATTATTTCTTCTGCCTGTTCAAATCTGCTGTTATGTGAATCCAGCGTCTTTTTTATTTCTTGGATTGTGCCATTCATCACCATCATATTCCTTATCTTTTTATGTATGGTTATAATTTCTTTAGTATGTTCTCCCAGTGTCTTCTTGTAAGCCCTATATCAGGTGACACAAAAATCAGGTTCTTTCCATTGGGGCACAGAGAAGTTGCAGAACCTACAAAAGATAAAATAGGCTGCTTCAGCCACGCTTTATCTCCATTCAAGCTATAGATTTCTGCCACCCATACAAATGTTGACTGGTCCCTTTGGCAGAATACTGGAACAACAGGGAATTCATGGACTCCTAAGTTCTTGGATCAAGAAGTTCCCAGATTCAGCCAAGCATTACTCCCCATTTGATAGGCAACTTTTGGCATACTGTTGTGCCTTGGAAGAATGGGAAAGGATTACTGAAATATCCCAGGTTCTCCTGCAGCCAGAAATCTACATCATGTTCTGGGTCCTGGGTAATCAGAATATTCACCCAGACAGTGCTCAACATCAGAGTATCATCAAATGGAACTGATATATTCAGGTTTGTCCTTGCCCAAGTCTTCTGGTAATAGCCTGTTTGTATGAGCAGGTGGTAGAGGCCCATCAACAATTATCCTGTTGCATTACCTGATGAAGACACTGCCTTCCCTGCATCGGCATCAAGGCAACTGAACTCAAAGATACTCCATCAGTTAAGCACTGTTTCACTGATGGATCAGCCAAACTGAAACCATCCAGTGTCCATTGAGAAGCAGCTTCCATTTCTCTTGGTAGATTATGTAACTCTTCCTGCAAGAAAAAATACCCAATAGGCTGATATGTGAGTGGTCCTCTTAGCCCTGGAACACTTGGACCAAAACACCACCCCCCTCACTTTTACCTGTTGCTGACTCATGTGCTGGTGTCAATGGCTTGTCAGATTCATGGAGGGGACATGATTGGAAAATTAAAGGTTCTCCACCAGAAGTGTGGGGGAGAGACTTTTGGAAACAACCTGCAGTTGGAAGGGCACCATCTATGTTACCCATTGTTATAGTTTGCTAGAGTGACTTCAAGGAGTTACCATAAAGTGCATTGGTTTTAACAATGGGAATTTATTAGCTTACAAGATTAGAGTTTTGAAGTCATGGAAATGTCCAAATCAGGTCATAATCAAAACAATGCTTTCTTCCTGATGACTGGCTGGCAGCAAACCTAGGCTCCTCTGACACATGGCAAAACACATGCAGTGACTGCTGGTCTCTCCCTTCTCTTCCAGGTTTTGTTGCTTTAGCTTCTTGTGCCCATGGTTTACTGCTCTTTGTCTGAATTTCATTCTCTTATATAGGACTGTAGTAAAGGATTAAGACCTACCCTGAATGAGGTGGGTCACATTTTAACTTAAGATTCTACTGACAGAAAGATCCTACTTAAAATGGGTCCACAACCATAGGAATGGATTAACTTTAAGAACATACTTTTCTGGGATACCTACAGCTTCAAACCATCACACACACTTGAAGCTCATGGAATGACCCCGTTTAAGGTGAATATCATGAGAAAAATTTAGGTGATAAAGGATGTGCTGAGCTACTTTAAACCCCAATGAGGATGGTGATCCTCCTGGGAAAGAGGCAGAGGATGAAACATATCCAGAAGATAAGGACAATGACAGCCATGAAATAACTGAACTACCATGGCTGCTTCCACTTCTGAGTGGATCCACCACTGAACTAGACATCAAAATTCTAACACAGTGAAATTGTGGGCCCAAGAACACAGAATACCTGTCTCATTAAAACAGGCCCACAATGTGTCATTTAATAATGTGACTGTGACTGATGTCATCTATAAGTCAGAGACAAAAATGAATATTTAGGAACTATTCCTGATGGACCTCACTGACTGTTCATGGCAAGTGAAATATATTGGCATTCTTTCTCTACCCCATCAGAAATCGTAGACACCTATTCAGTTTATGACTTTGGCTTTTTAGTTCTGCTTATAAACACAGTATATACATGAGATATCTTGGAAAAGTGACTCTGCCACCACTTCAGTTGTGCAGATGACATCTCCTCTGAACAAGCATCCCTATTTACTGCTCAATGCACTAAATTATGGTCCCAATATCATGGAATTAGATGGACCTTCCACATCACCCAGTATTCACAGGCACCTGGCATTGTGTGAGAACTTCTATGGCTGCTTATTAAAGGAGATTTGCCATTTACATCCTGACATCTATCTTACTGGATGGACTACCCTCCTTACTTAGGCTTGCTGGAAGCTAAACTCAGGAGTCCCCGGAAGGGAAACATGGCCTTATCTGGATTCTTAGCACAGGGAAGGGAAGAGGATGGATGAGGAACTCAGGCTTTGTTCCTTGTATAATACTACACTCATTAAGAGGAGGATAGTCCCTGAAAGGGGAAACAAGGACATACCATGTAGGACTCTCCTTTTCAGCCACTTTAAGGGGATCACCCCCCTTTTTAATCCCATTACACCCTCAACATGATTCCTAGGATGTTGGGAGGTTGAGACAGCCTGGAGGAAGGGTAGGATAACAGAAGGTGGCCTAGAAGAACTTAACACACTTGGGGTGACAATCCAATGGCCTGGAAACATGGGGCCTGATACACACAGAACATTACTGTTCTGAGGGAAGTAAGCACCCATGAACACATGATATACAATCTATTAGCCACCTTGAATGACATTGCTGAGTTCATAGCACGATCCTTTTGGGCTCAGCAAAATCATTAGACTCTCTAGCCAAAATAGTGCTTGGTAATTGCATTGCCTTAGTCTTCTTCCTAGCCCAACAAGGAAGTATGCATGTGATTGCTAGCAGCTCTTGCTACACGTGGGCTAAATCTCAGGAGAGGTAGAACATGAGAAAATTAAAATCCAAAAGCAAGCCCATTGGTTGAAAAGTATACAAAAGCAGTCTTTTTGTGACTTTTTCAGCTGGACTGTGGCAGGTGAGGGACATGGATGCAACCATTATTCCAGATAGGCCTTATCACCCAGCTTGGAATAGGTGAAGCTATCACAATGTGCTGCAGCTCCTGCTATTTTTAAACCTTTACTGTCAATATTGTTGAGAGCCACGGGTTGGTAGTCCCTACCCATCTCTGCCTTTGTGTCCAAGGTGTGAGTTGGCCTTATGTTGTGGAAGCTAATGAAGAGGAGAATGTCTGGGGGTGGTCTGTGTCCATAATATCTGAAGAGACTGCTTTTCTAAGTAGTCTGGGTATCATGATCATTATTTATATAAATCCGTGATGGTAAAAACCCATGTTAAAATATAACTTACCTGTGAATTGAAGTCCATAGTATCACATTAAGAGAAAAGTGTTAGCAACCACTGATCCATCACTACATGCTACTATGTAAATTCATCAATTTTTGCCTTAAATATATTATTTCTTTTGCATCAATTAATGCCTCAAAAGTTATTGCTATGGCAGACTTCCTAAATATCTATGAATTCATAGACTGAATTTATTTTAGCTTTATAGGCTTACACAATCTTGTGAATATGGGCCAAAAGAACCCTAGCTCAGCTATGAATTTCTTTAGTAAAAACTTCCAACATGCTTCAGCAGAAATTGATGGGGAGAAACCTAACCATTGGGATATCCCTTCCAATGCCTCCCCATGGCACATTTGCCAGTCTTGTCTTCTTGGTGATCAGATGTAATATGTTATAAAAAGCATTATTTGATTTGCACTCCAACCTGATTTAAAACCCTGAAAATAACAAACTATGATAAAACAGAAAAATTAGGGATTGCAAGTAGTATGAAATTGGCAACAAATGAAAGGTAACCTGGAGTAGCAAATGCTTGATGTCAGCTCACTTAAGCACTTTTTCTTTAGAAAGCTCATGCTTTGCCTGGAGATAGCTCCTTTGTTCCCATGGAGATTGGATGCAAATGGAGTAGAAACTTAGCACCAAACAGCAACTGTAAAATGTGGCTGGTTTTGCTTATGTTGTCTTTTAGGCTGAATTCCCAGAATTTGTCCCTACTAATATTTTCATATATGGTTACAAAGAAGTATTAAATGGATATTACTCAAGTAAAAGATGTTAAGGATTCCATCAGCTATCATCTCCCAGAAGTTTAGAATTAACAAATGCATCCAAGATGGCAGCACAGCAAGCTTATCTTGGTCTCTGATGGGGCTGTGGAATCTGTGAGAAAGGGAGAATGGAGAGTGAGACAACTGGGTTGGTTCAACAGTCTCTCTATGGCTGTGGGTTTGGAAGTGATCTTAGAATTTGAGATATAAGGCACAAAATGTTCTAATATGGGACTATAGGTGCATGTGTTATTCAGAGCCTATAAATCAACCTCAATAATACCTGTCTTACAGCACTCATTGGAGAAATAAAGAAGATAACATATGAAAACATCTTGGTCAGTGAAAAACTGTTCTGTTGTTCCACTGTTGATGACCTGAGGATAGACATATAGACCAGAAAAATTGCTAATAGTAAAAATTCTAATCATGTTTAAGAGCAAAAGCTTTGAAATTCAATAAAAACTCCTAGCACTGGCCCTTTTACTTGCTAAGTAGGTGAAGGTTGACAAGGTTCTTAGTCTCTCTATGTCTCAGTTTTCATATCTGTACAAACAGGACTATAATGTACTTATTTCATATGACTGTCATGGAATTATATGAAATAATGCATGTATCATGCTAACAACGCTGACTGTCATAGAGTAAAGGGCCATTGTTGGCTGTCATCTTCTGTTCAGGACATGAGAGATCATAGTGTGACCGACGCAGGTTTATCACAGTAATTATTTCAAATCATTTATAAAGCTTGTTTTATTTTTCTCTATGCTTGGTAGGATTCCAGAAGATGCTGAAATGAGGAGGGAAGAAAGGCCAACTTTCATTGTATTAAATACTGATTCAAAATTATCATAATTCTAAAATCTTCTATGAGTGTTTGATCTCTGCACTAAAATATCTGAGAGTCATGTTGACATTCCCTGAATCCATTATAGCAGTTAAAGGAAATGTGAATATCATGTGAATTAACATATAATGAGCACATAGTATATCAGATGATTTACGATGTGCAGTATATCATCTGATTTATACATAATCTCATGAAGTAGATTTAAATCTAGACTGATCTTATTTCTAATCCTGAGTTCTAATCAATATGTTCTTTTACCTCATGAGACAGTGATGCAAATTATCCACTGGAGGAAAATGGAGAGAAATCCTCCAGTGACAGGAGGGCTTATTCCTCAGACAGATCCAATGTGTGGCAACAGTTCAAGAAAGAGAGGGCTGGAGAAAACAAAACATCTTGTAACTCCCTTTTCTACTTCCTGCCCCATCCGTGAAAATGACCTAAGCATCATCCAGACAGCTTTAATTTTGGGAATGTCTTGGTAACTGTAAGGTGGAAGGAAAGTCTAAGTTGAAGTTCAGATTTAGAAACAGCGGCATCCCTTGCCTGAACAGCACATAATAAGATTCTTGAGAAATTATATACCTGTTTAGTTTGTTAGAGATGCTATGAAAAATAGCACAAAGTGGGTTGTCATCAACAAATACTACATAATGTGTTGGCTGAAACAAAACAAAATCAAGATGTCATCACAGTCATCCTCCCTCTCAGAGCTGGTGGTGTTGTTATGATGGCAGCTTTCTCCTAGCTGGCAATGTCCTTGGTATCCTCCTGTGTCTTTCTTTGACTTCTGGCTTCTGTAGACATGTGATTTAGGTTTTTACCACATCTACATAGGAGATCCTATTAACATATGAGTCCACACCCTGACTCAACTTAACATATTCAAATATACTATATACAGATTGGTTCACTAACACAGCAATGTGGATTAAGATTAAGTACTTGTCTTTGGTGGGGTACATGATTCAATACTTAACACCACAAAATACATGAATCTGGATGATTCCCTATTCCTTTACTTACTAAGTATATGACTCTATGCACATCATTTAAGTTACTCTAGTCTGTAAAATAGCCTTCAATAAAATAAAATTTTTGGGAGGAATATAAAAGCAATAACATGAAAAATCTTCCAGCAAGGATATTTAGGCATAAAAATACATGGAAAATATTTTCTGAATTAAATTGAAAATAATGTTTTCAAAATAGAAATATCCACTACTTTTTTACTGTTGGTTACTCTTTATTGAATCCTAGACAAGCTTTGTGACCTCGGGCAAGTTAGTAACTTCTCTGTTCCTCAATTTCCTCTTCTATAAAATAAAATGCTGCAAAAAGTAGAGTCACTATTAAGAACCAAATTAGTTACTTAAAGGCGGGCATGGGAATTGCAGGTGAATATTTTGGGGTATGGGAGAAAATCAGTTATGTTCTATGAGAAGATTATATAGAGAAGGTGACAGGAAAGAGGTAAAGAAAGAGAGGAAGAGTTATTAAAGATATAGGACAGACATGGGGTCATGAATAGAGTCATGTTGAGTGTGGCAGACATTGTTAATTGCCCACAGGTATAGCAGGTGGTCACACCCTTGAAAGAACATGGAGTCCATCTCCAATCTAAAGCTCTAAATGTGAAGTAAAATGGACTAGTCCCAACCACTTATGGTAATATGATCCTCATTTCTAGTAATTGATGTAAGGACAGGCATGTGATGCACTCTTGCTAATA
>JAQZBX010113324.1:0-10116 GCA_029593785.1 Cabassous unicinctus | reverse complement strand
AGGTTTAATAAAATAATATATAAAGAATTACTATTATTCAACAACAAAAAGACAACAATTACATAAAAAAAAAAAAATAGTTGTGGATTGGGTGTAGCTCAGTGGTTGAGCACCAGTTTCCCAAGTATGAGGTGCTAGGCTTCATTCTCAGCCCGAGCACCTCAAAAAAAGGGGGTGGGCAGAGGACATGAAAAGACATTTCTTTAAAGAAGATATTCAAATGGCCCCAAATCACATGGCTTATATTAGATATCTTTGCTCTTCATAAGTGTGTCTTGATTCTTTTTATTTTTGTAAATAAACAAAAATTTGATACTGAGATTTCTGATTTTTCTGAGTGTGATTTCACAAATCAATTATTTGATGTCACCAATTAAACTTAAAATAGTTAAACATAAGGCAATAAAGTAGAATTTGTGGGTGAAAAAGTGTAACAGTATTAAGTTAGATTTAAACATGAATATATTAGTGAAATTGTAAATATACTCATGAAATGCTGTCAATAAAATTCAACATTGGACAAAAAAACATGCAAGAAGAAAATAGAACTATCAATTTTAAGAAGAGATTCCTTTTAAAAACTTACAAAATGTATCTCAAACCCAAAAATATGTGGAAATATTGACATCATATCTAACATATCTCTGTCATGTAAGAAAGAGATAAAGAAAAGAAATTAAAAGAAATAAAAGTATCCTCATAATGATGTTTCTATTTTTAAGGAATTAATAATTATATGCAGCTAATTACAGGATAAAATACACAATTATAAAACAAACTTACAAATAATATTCAATATTTGCATGCAAAGCTAAGTTATTAAATATTATAATTATATTAATAATTGAAGAGCCTGGCTGTTGCCCAAAATATTATGTGTGCTCACACAGTTCTGACTATAGAAAATTACGAAGCTTTACTTGACAGCCTCTTGAGAGAAAACTGACCTTCCCATATCAGGTATGTTGTACAATCAGTTCATTACAGTTTTCTGAAGGGACTTCCAGTCATATACTTAGGAACCCCTGAACCAGCCAAGCTTATACACATATCTGTATTCCTAGTCTAGATGCCTCCATGTAGTGGGCCTTTATGTGGTGCCATGACTAAGGTAGTTTTCTGATGCCTCATCCATGACCTCCTAATTGGGGGACCTTTACTGAGTCAATTCTCCCCACTCTGTCTTAGTACTTTTCTACTCTTAGCCCTTCTCTTTGTCTTTCCATCTTGCCTCCCCAGTCAGTAAAAAAGGCAGAAGATTTTTGATCAGGGCTACTTGACAGAAAGACAATTTCCCCCATTTGCATTGTTTGTCATCTGACCCTGCCCAGTGACATCTCAGTGTTCAATGAAACATTGAGAATCATTGTCTTTTATCTTTTGCCTCATGATTGCACTGGTCTTAAGTACATAAAGTCTTTATTGTTGCTTTTAGTTTGACACTTTGTACTAATTGCCCATCTTAATACCAGGCAGCTGGATATATTGGTACTGTGAGTAGACAGGTCAATTGAACACAATAACATTCTAGAGGAGCAAAAACTCTGAGAATATATCAGGGCAGTTCACCAATGTGTCTTAGGGCATGAACACGCCCAAGGATCTTGTGATGTGTTAGTGGATACCATGAGACAATATAGCACCCATGTTAATGGGTGTTAAGGCATGCTAGAGAATTGTTTGCAGAAATATTTCAGTTTCAAGGGGGAACTTCTGCAGTTCTCTTTAGCCCTCAGCTACCGAGCCAAGATGGCCTTTAAGCCCAATTACGAACTGAACAAAGGACCTCTAAGTCTCCTTGCGAAGAATTTCCTCAGGCATTATTCACAGTGCTCTGTCAATGGGATTAAAACTCTGAAAAGATCCTTGTGCTGAAATATGATTGTTACATCTAAGCAGATCCCTGGTACCCATTAATGCCTATGACACAGAATGTTAGACATATGCTTTCAATGGATAACACTGTGGCATCTTTCATTATCTCTTTGCCTAGTGGCCTGAAAAGACCATAAAACTTGGTTGGTTTGCATCCACCATAAAGGTGGTAATCTTCTTAAACTTCATGAGGAAAAATGGTGCTGCATAGGGCATTTTAATACAGACTTTCTCCTTCCAAATGCCCTGAGAGCAGCTACCACCAAGATCTGAGTGCCAGCAGGTTACATAGTAGCAGGGGTAGAGCTGCCTCTGTGTTGTCTGGAAGCTGGATGATCCCATGCAGCAGTCATCACCACTCAATCTCTCTATGCTTCCCCTACTATACATAGTTGGTACTCTGTTTCCATCTCACTAGTTTATTTGTAATTATATTTTGTAAAAACAGCCCTATAAATAACCTTTAAATGCCACATTAGGTTTTCCAATTCTTCTTTCTCCTTACAGTGTGTTCTTGATGTCTTTATCTCTTTAGTTATATTGTCTTTCAAATCATTGGTTTGATTTAGAAGATTTGTATGAAACTCATTGATTATTTGTCTCAAATCCTGTCTCATCTGGGGCTTTGATATGTTCCTTTGCTTGAGTCATAGCTTCTTTCTTCTTAGTATGACTTTTAATTGTTTGCTGAAGCCTAGACATAGAGTAGGATGGTGAATATATTCTTATGTCACTATCTTTCATAGCGATTTAGTGGTGGGAAGCTGTGTGTTACTACTGTTCCTTTATTCTTGATTCAAACTCTTCTAACTCTTTATAATTGTCTCTGTTTAGTTTCTTAAATTTGGGCCATGGACTCAGGAATGGGTTGTAGAGCAGCTTCCCATGGCCTAGAGGAGGCAGGCTATAAAGGCCTAAAAATACTTCTTTTATTTTTCACTTTTATTTTCCTTTCATACACTTACTTGGTCTGCCAGCAGATGGTGCTCTTCATTATACCTCTCAGCTCAAACCTTGGTCAGAAAATGTTTGCTGTAACACTGACTTGAAAAATATGACAGAAGATCTTGCCTCAGGGCTATTCCAAGCCTTTCAAATTAAATTTTCTCAGAAGCTGTTCTCTTCCCTTTGCTGGCAGCCCCCTCCCTTTTCCAGGGTAGAGAATAATTCCCCTCCTCTCTACATCCTCAACACTAGTCCAAGTCAATAGGGAGGTTATTTGAAAGGGTTGGATCACTTTAGCCCTGGCCAGCTCCCAGAGCAAACAATAGAGTTGCCCCATTCTGCCTGGGGAATCTCATCAAACCCAGGAGACCAAATTTGTTGGCCAAAAGCTGAATCAATATTTGGCTGCATCTATCTTTCTCACTTTTCCTTGGGAAGAGGACACCTGCTGCCTCCTCTGTTCATAGCCACCTGCTGGATGCTGGAGGACTCAAATCTGTCTTCTCTGAGGATGTGGGGATGGACACTGGCAGCTGCAGCTTCTGCTTTTACTCACAAACTTTTCCCATTGAGATAAATTACTTTTTATTTTCCCATCTCTTCTAGGTGGCAGCCAGTCTTCCACTGGTGTTTTACACCATAAACCATTTTTCCAGGCATATTCTGCCTGTCCTCTAACTATTTTTCTGGGAAAGAAGTGAGTCCTGAATTTCTCTTAACCTTCATCTTCCTGGAAGTCTCCTTATATATGACTTTTGAACTCTTAATATAAACCTCTAATGGCAGGGAACAAATTATATTTCTCAGTGAATCATATTATTTATAGCATTCAATAAATTTTTGCAATTTATATTTTAATAATGTTTTATACTGCATAAGTTTTAAAACTTTCTGACATTATATAATTTTGTATTGAATTATAAATATGAAATAAGAATCATAACACATAATATCACTTACCTCATATAGTTTTCATGAGGTTAACAAAGAAAATGTAAATAAATATGTTAGCAGAATTCATACTATATAAATAGTCAATA
Source organism: Cabassous unicinctus (assembly GCA_029593785.1). Classification (NCBI taxonomy): domain Eukaryota; kingdom Metazoa; phylum Chordata; class Mammalia; order Cingulata; family Chlamyphoridae; genus Cabassous; species Cabassous unicinctus. The sequence continues at coordinate 6,256 of JAQZBX010113324.1, read as the reverse complement.
AATTTAGATGATAATTATAGTGATGATAATGGAGAGGAGAATGAAAATGACCAAGTGTAGTGATGATAAATGGTACTGAACACATTAAAGAGAGAATTTGACCAAATCACCTGTACAGAAGTTGTTCTTTTTTCTTTCTTTTCTTTTTCAGTTTTCTTTCTTTTTTTTTTGGTAAAACATGACCTAGTGTATTTGTAGATATTGTATTTAGTCATTCTCTTCATGTTAACAATTGAGAAAAATTTTAATTTTTGTTAAATTATAATTATTGCTTAAATATATTCCCTGAGATCACTAGAAACTGTGCCAGGCAGGAAAGCAAGAATGTTAAACTCAGGTTTTATTACTCTTTCCTAGTTACAGCAATTTGCATATGAGATTACATATTCTTAAGCATGATTTGTACAAGGCAAATTGAGCTACAGGTCATATATGGGCAAAGTCCTTATAAACTCACTTGCTATCATATTTCTTTCATTCACTCATTTGTTTCCTAACATTCAGAAACTGTCAGATGAAGGAATTAATCTATAGATGTGATTCCAGTCATGGACCTGGCCCAAACTGTGCAGCAATTAGCAGGCTCTGAAACCCTGAACATAAACATCCATAAAAATGATGATGTACAAATCAGCATGTAAGAAGAGAATGTGAGATATTTTTCTAAAACTGAAGTATTTTCCTCATTTCTTTTCTGCTCATTCTCCCCATAACTATCATTTCCTCTTGTTCTTTCTCTTCCTCCTTTCACTTCATTCCAACACTTTGCAAAATTTTGTATTTAACTGAAAGTGTCTTTAGTGTCTTTCCTTGATGGTTCAGGTTGTGCCTTTCCTCTTGCTACTAATCAATCTTCTAGTGTTCTCAAACTGCTATTCAGTTACTCAAATTTAAGCCTCTCAATTATCCAACCACAAGAGAGCACTTACCAGAATTCTCCATAGTTGAAAATTGTCCTGAATGACATAGCAATGATGGATATAGAACATTATACATTCTGTCAAAACATATAAAATTGTGTGGTGCAAAGTGTAAACTATAATGTAAACTATATACTATGATTAGTAGCAATACTTCAATATGTTTTCATCAATTGTAAGAAATGTACCACTCTTATGAAAGATGTTGTTAGTGGGGAAAAAGTTGGGAGGGGAAGGGTATGGAGTATATGGGAATCCCCCTATATTTTTTATGTAACATTTATGTAGACTAAAGATTCAAAATAAAATTTTAAAATATTGCTTTTCTCTTATCTAACAAATCCATCAAATCTTCTTTCCTTCAGCCTGCTTATAGGAAAGCAACGTGATATAACCACTTTTTTCAGTGTCATCTGTTGTTGTCAGTGTGAGGCGCAAAGGAAGAGTCAGACAAGTTGATGCATATGAAGCAGAGGCCTGCAGCTCACTATGGCAAAACAGCCCTGAGATCAGTGGCCCTCTCTTTTATTCAGCTTACAGCACTGCTAAAATTCTGCCCCCCTAACTTTGCTTTCCCACTGTGTTGCTCTTACTACAGCAAGAACACTGTCTTCTCTGGCAGTCTACCAAGGGGCATAAGTATAAACATTGTTTCTAGCCCTAAATGCTTTAGTCTATCTAATATCTTAGCTTGGTGTGTGAGAGCACTACCTCTTTGTAAGTTCCCAGACAATCTTTCTTGGGAATTCAGAAAATAACATCTGTGTGATGAGTTCATTTTGCCTTACCTCCTCCCACTGATATCTGCAGTATGCAGTGTCCTTGGAGACATTAACTAATGTGTCTCTGCCAGCAAGCATGCTTTTTAAATGCTTAACCATTTATGCTCTGACTCTCAGCATCTTCTCCAACATCTCCCCCTTTTTTGTTTTTTGTCCAGGGTGACTATGCCTGTCTTAGGTGGCCCTCCTCTGAAGGTCTTACCCATCTTTGGCCACCAGCCAAGCTGCCATGGACAGGGGCTCGAGAGTCAAGGGTTTCAAGCAGAATCAAGTTTTTGGCATGGCTGGTCCTATGAGCCCTATTGATGATGGACAGCAGGGCTACATGAATGCCTCCTTATACAGTTAAGAGTAGCAAAGCACCAATGATCACCACAGTGAAGTTACTAGAGAAGAAATGGTTTAAAATGCACATTAATTTGGTCCAAGTATAAACGTTTGGGCTAAGAAATTGTTTAAATTGGTTAGACAAACCTGTAGGGTTTTCTAATAGATTTTTCATTTTCCTTCTTAAAACTTATTTCAGGCGTTGCTAGACTCTAGTCTGTACTTTAGGCACTGTATCTTGCCTGACACTTTTTTGTGCAATTACTCAATCTCACTGACTCAATGTATCTTGCTTGCACTGGCTCAACGTATCTTGTCTGAGATGTCTTATGCTATATTTAGTCTTGAAGACTCATCTCGCAGGCTCAACAGGATTTTGTGTGATATTTAATCTCACAGACTCAATGTATTTTTCTCACACTAGCTCAACGTCTCTTGTCCGAGATGTCTTATATTTAGTTTCTGCTTTTCAATCTCTGCTTCCTTCAGGTCTGGTAATGGGGAGAGACACCCATCTTTTCCCGTCCCAAAGGCCACCATAAAACTTTGGCGGGACGTCCTGCCAGTCGGAGAAGGGTTTCGAGGGTCTCTCCTTATGACCAAGATCCCGGGATCCTGGATGAACCCACAATTGAGTGGGATCACTTATTTAAAATAAAATTTTGAAGACAGAGATTTGGACTAGAGGTACCAATAATTATCTACATACACTCGACTATGTTTAGCTTCAAGAATATGCTCCCATTTTTCTGATTGAATCTAAGTTTATCTGGCTCCTTGTTTCTTCCTTCATTTCCCCCTTATTTTTTAATTGTAATAGCATAATGTACGTAGTAGCAGATTGTCGGTGCATTAATTGGTTAAGTTGTCATGATCTTCTGCAGATCAAACAATATAGAAAACACAATATTAATACAATTATACATATGGACATAACAGATCTTGATAAACCATGTAACCATTGTGTAGGATGCAACTGTTTTAAACCATTTATCAACTCTTTCAAAATATGTTCAGGAGTCATAACTTGCAATTGGTTTTCAAATGTTTGACATATTTTCTGTTGCAAGCATAGAATTTCCTTAGTTAAATTATCATGATTTAAAAGATGTTTTTTCACAGAGTCCCAAGGAAACTCAGTTGCATTGTAAAGCACAGGAGTAATACAATAAGATGTTTGATTCTAATCACATTTCATTTTCTTTTGTAATTTCATAGCTTGAATCTGATCTCCTAACAAAATAACAGTTTGTCTTAGATCTGCTGTTTCCTCATGTATTTCTGAATCTATTTGTGTTTGAGTTCCCCATAACTGTTCTGAATTTTGCTGCCATGTTTGCATGAAGTCAGCAGTTTGAACTCCTTGTTGAAGGGCTACTCCTGCAGTAGCCGCTGTTGATGTTATGGCTATAATACCCATAATTACAGCTATTAATATTCCGACAAATCTTCTTGCCCTTTTCAACAATCTTTTAGATATTGAAGTCAATATCCTCACAACTGGGGTATCTTGCCATTTTTGATTCATCTGTACAGGTAACCACACTCCAATTCTTTCTCTTAAGATGTAAAGACAATAGGTTTTTGGGAAACTAATAGAATTGTTAATACAGGTATATAAAGAGTATTTGTTTAGACATTCTAATGCCCCATTGCTATTGTTCTAAACAATATTACCCAATAACAGAACATAAGGAAGACGCACACAAGCCCTAACCCATTCAGTATTATTACGAGTAAGGGTGAAAGTATAATTAGTACTTATATTAGAAATGTGGCCCCACCAAAATCTAACAGTGTGGAAAGCTGAGGCTAATTTCCACAGATGTGGCTGAGTGGGATGACCCACCCTGAAAGGATTAGGCAGTGTAAAGCCTTCCCCATGCCAGATAATAGAATTATTTGCATGTGTACTTATGTTTTGGTTCTCCTTACACCATTTCAAATTGAACAGCCAGCCCTTTTCATGAGCAGAGCCTACAGGACTTCAATCATTTCGTGGTTCTGAGCCATGACACACAGTCCATGGAAATACAGCACTGTTAATGTACACATAAGGAATCTGGCACATGGGAATGCCCACAGGAATAGGAATTTTATTCTGAGAAATATTGCCTTTAAATCCTTGCGCGGCAAGTGCATATTTGGAATGGTGATTATGGGTACCATTTTTTCCAATACTTAACCATAATTGATAATGCATTTTCAAACAAAGATCTTCTTCTCCAAAACATATGGGCATGCCTTCCACTCCTTTAGAGTAATTATTAATCAATTTTCCTTCCTCCTTAGGCTTTTAGAGGAAGGTGAGAATCAGTGGGCCCAAGAAAATGAAAAGACTGATTAATATAAACAGGGTAGGATTTGTTCCCCCAAGTCAACAATTCTAAAACAGGTGAATTAGTAATATAAGCCTAATATGTATAATTATGTGAAGGTGCACTACTTACTGTTGTGGTTGACAAGGTAAGCATAGCAAAAAATAACTGTATTTAGTGGGGCATTCTGCCTTTTAGAAGTTTCCATCTTTTCTGTTTTTTTTTGTGTTAGCTTCTTCGGCTTGTTCATGTTTTAGGTTTCAGACATCTGGATGGGACCCAAAACTGGTCTCCTTTATCTATAATGATAAGAGCAAAACCTCGACCCTATATCCTACTTAACTTTTACCTTCTTCCATTGATTATTATCTTTATTCTTCCACTAAACTAGTTGTCTAATACACTGATGTATTTGGCTTATTGTTCGTTAGAGTTTTGGATAGATATAAAATAAATGTTAATATATATATATTTAGTTTAATAAGCTTATACTGACAATTAGGGTGAGAAACATAACATAATAAATTAAGAGATTAAGTCAATATTGAACAATGTTACAGAATGACAGATAAATAGAGCAGTTTTATATATATACTTACCAATATTTAGCTTTTAGGTGGGAAGTATTGAATTGTTGAAGCAGCAACTGACGCTAGAGTTTTGGTTGACTGTGTTTAGGATTAATAAATTTGATAGTATAGATGCCAACTTGTGAGTGTTTTGCTAATTCCCAAGGAAGAGGCCAGCCTCCTCAGGAAGGAACACAACAATCCTTGGGCTGTACATTTTAAGGTTTGTGCATCAGTCCCTGGGAGAGTGGCCAGCTCCCACAGGGAGGAATACAATACCCATTGAAATTCACTTTATCTTTTTAAATTTGTTATAAAACATCCTTAATGTGCTTAATATTTTAATTTTTAATATGCTTCCTGAAATATGAAAAGTGTTAACTAGTAAGGCATTGGTTTGTTGATTAACAAAGTTTTCTGTATGATGCTTTACTTTTAGGCTTGAACAATACTTACCAAACTTTTTCTTAAGATATTTAGTTTTAGGACAGTTTAAATTCAAAATATGAGGTTTATATATATACTTAATAAAATACCTCTATGGGTAATATATAGATTATTAAATTACTTAAGTATGCAATGTATTGTACTGAAGTTTTGATTAGCATTTTTGTATATTATACATAATTCATAACTATAGTAGATTATACAACAACAGACATCCAATGAATAAACTTTTATTTCTTAAGTGTTTAAGATTCTTAGTAGCAATGACTTTAATTTCTTTACTTTTTATAGTTTGAGGCATAGGTAAAAACAAATTAGCATTTCCTATTTGGACTGTGGGGTAATACACTAATTTGTAATTTTAATACTGGCATTGATTTTTGTTGTTAACATTATAATTAGAATTGGGGCTGTTGCTTACATAAATCAAGTGAATATACACTTGATTTATTGTTGGCTACTTTACAAAAAGGGGAATGTGGGCTGGCTTGAACTGTTTAAGAAAATATTAAAGAAAGCTTTAGCAAGTTTTAAAACAAAGTGATAGTGGCATAACTGGATATTAATTTTTTGCAATAATCTAGCAATATTTGGGACCACTGCATGCTGTGGTGGTGTTATTTTATTTTACTATAATTTACTGTTATGCACTACCTCAGCAGCCTTTAATGGCTGCTTTCTTTTTGTACTTATAACTAAAAATTATGATTAATAACATTATATTTTATTGAATATTATATTGAAACATTATTATATTTTCAGGAATTTTATACACTCTTAAAGTATTCATATGAACTTTTTATTCATATAAATTTGTTATGAAATTAGAAAATTTCTTTTAATTATACAACAGTTTTAAATACTTCATTCAACTTATATCACATGAACTTAAT
>JAQZBX010113323.1:0-10115 GCA_029593785.1 Cabassous unicinctus | reverse complement strand
ACTTAATCGTCTGTTACTTTGCAGTCCATTCTTAGTTCCTATTCTCTACAATTTAGAGTGAAAATAAAAATCAGCAATCAGATGGCACTTTCCCATCTTCTAACATTAATTCCACCATCTCTTACTTCTCTCTCTGGTCATGGTGCTTACTTCACCCAGCATTTTCATCACTGCTAATCTACAAAAGAATGTCACTAAAATATTATTTTAAAAAGTATTATTCAAGCAATAGAAGAACTTTTATCATTGATATAAAGGCATTGGCCACCAGAGGTTCTGAGGGGAGGGAGAGTAAGGAACAGGTGTAATATGGGGGCATTTTTGGAACATTTTTGGAATTGTCCTGCATGACATTACAATGATGGATACAGGCTATTGTATATTTTGTCATAATCTACAGAAGTGTGGGACACTGTGTCAATTATAATGTAAATTATAGTCCACAGTTAGTAGCAATGTTCAAATATGTGTTCATCAATTATAACAAATATACCACACTAATGAAGATGATGTTAATGTGGGAAAATGTGGGTGGGGATGGGGTGGGGCATATGTGAACCCCCTATATTTTTATGTAACATTTATGTAATCTAAAGTTTCTTTAAAAATAAAAAATATTTAATAATATATGCCTCTTTACCCTTTCTATTACAAAATAGTCATTTCAGTTAGTTCTTCTAAAAAAATGCATGACAGAAAATCAAGTGATGGTGTCTGACCACAGCATTGCTTAATAATATCCACAAGTGCCAAAAGCTATTTTCTACCTGGTGGCCTAATATATATATATTTCTTTCTTGAGGGTGAGCAGTCTCTAGCAACACATTCTCACCCACAGAAACATATGCACACCTGTTGGATTTTTTCTCTGTTAGCAAGAATTTATATCACTTTCCCTCTGAGTCCATCAGCCCATTAGACCAGGACACCAATTTTGGATCTGTGCAATTCTATGTGACCTCCTGGTGAGGAATGGGCTCACCTGGTTCTGTATGGTGGATGCCATCCCTTCCCCTCCCCTTGCCCATAGCAGGTCAGCCCATATTTCCAGCTCTTAACGAGCAGGTCCTGATTTTTCCTGTTAATCTTTCTCATCCTATTTCTGTTGACTTTTCTGTTGCCTACATTCCAGCATGGAGGATAGTTTTTATGTAATCCACAAGAATATTGAATAGACAGGTTGCAATATGCTGCATTCAAGACTGTGTTCCTGAAGCCTTTTTTTTATAAGGGAAAAGAGGTCCTTAGAAACAGCAGGACTAAATTGGTAAGTGTACAGATTGTGTTCTTGAGGCAGAGGGTGTTGATCTACCCCAATCACACAGGTGTGACATGTCAAGGACAGGACCAGAGCAAATTCCCTGGTGCAATTGTGGAGGTCAGAGGTGAGGGCTCACATAGTTCTCCACATTCTCACCCCTGGGATGATGATAGCACTAATAGCAGTAATGATAGCCAGAAACATCTCTGGCTCCCTACTTTAAAATTAACAAATAAAGTTTCTGCTGTGCTCCCCAATTTATGTCCTATCAGACTGAAACCCATAGAGGTGAGGTCACATCCTGAGGGTCACAGGGCAGGAAGGGTAGGGAGCTTTGATGGGCTGTCTGCATTATTGACTTCTGGCATCTCAGTCATTATCCCAGATTCAGTGACACAGGCTCAGGTGGGCAGCATTCAGGTCATTTCTCAATGGACCTGATGATTGTGCAGGGAGTTACTCTTTAGCCATTGTGCACTCATCCTTTCTGCAAACCACTCACCATGCTGCTATATTGATAAGGATCTGCATGTTATTTCCCCATGTAGAGAAACAATTGTCACTGAATTTAAAATTCACTGGCATTGTCAAAGAAAGCAGGAATTGGGCTTTCCTGGGATCCATGAATGGATCATTGGATGGATTTCTAGGGCTTCTTTAACAAAGAATAAAAAAAATGAGTGATTTAATGCAATATAAATATATTAAATTACAGTGCTGGAGGTTGAAAGAGAGGAGAACCCTTCCCATCCTCCTCCTTGCTTCTGGTATTTTGCCCTAAATCCTGGGCCTTTCAATTCCTAAGAGTCATCATATGGTATCCTTTTTGAGTCTGTTTACAATTCTTTCCTTCTTAAAAGGACACAAGTCATTTTGGATTAGGGCCCAATCTAATCCAGTTTGACCTTATCTTAACAACATCTTCAGAGAAACGATTTCCAAATAAGGTCACATTCACACGACTAGCATTAGAACTTGACCATGTGTTTTTGAGAGACAAAATTCATCCAATAACACTGATCCAACATATTGGTGGGTTGATGATCCTCCACTGACTGTGCCTATTTGTAAATCAGAGGAGGGTTAATATTCCTTAAAGTCTTAACTAAGGAGAGAGTCCTGAGATGTAGGTTGTCCCTGCAGACTTAGCTAAGTACAGGGAATAAGCAGATTTAGGAACCTGCTAGGGGTGATAAGAATTAACTGCTTGTGAGATTGTCTTGAGAAATTTCAATTCAACAATAATTATGAAGGGTACATTTTATAAAAGTCCTATTCTAAGAAGAAATATTCATTCACATTAAGTAATTCAAATAAAGTCATTCTGAATTTTGACATATAATGGATTGAATACAGTTTGTCTGAATTCAATGTGTTACATACATTTAGCTGGTGCTTCAAACTTTAGAATATCCAATAAAATCAGCTAACAGAGGAGATAAATGGATCAGAAAATTTATTGAGCAGATTACAGGTTGTGTATTTTTGTTGAGTATTTGATAATTATGTATCTCCATTAGAGTAGAGTCACACTGACAATATTTCCAAAGACATCTTTTTTCCTTGGCTGCATCTACCTCCCTAACCAGCTCCTTCAGGAAGTTTTCATGGCCTGGGTAAAGAAATCCCCTTACTTAGTGAATTGGGACCCAGGAATTGGACTGTTCTCCTAGAGATCAACCTGCATCCTCCTTCCAAAGGAGCCCCAGAGACAGGGAACTCCACTGGTCCCTTTGACCTTTACATGCAAAAGTTCCTCCCACATACAAATGGCTACTTTGGTCAAGTGATGAAAGCACAGCAACATGGACTGAAATCCAGGACCTCCTAAACTGGAAAACATTGTCTGGAAGTCATGGGCCTCCTACAAAGGAACATGAAACCCTTGTGGTTCTTCCTTTTTCTGATGGCACCTCCCAGATGTGAGGGTCTCACGATTCAGACATGAAGGTAATGGGGATGCTGTCTCTGAGTATAGAACTCACTGTTCTCCTTGTCCTCAGATGCCCTGTCCCAGGTGCAGCTGCTGGCATCAGAGCCTGGCCTGGTGAAGCCCTTGCAGATGCTGTCCCTCACCTGCTCTGTCTCTGGATTCTCCATCACAACCAGTGGTTACTGCTGGCATTGGATCTGTTATCCCTGAGGCTGCAGTGGTTGCCAACAATATGCTATGAAGGTAGCAATGACTACAATCCATCCCTCAAGAATTGACTTCTCCACATCCAAGAACCAGTTCTCTGTGCAGCTGAGCTCCATGATGCTGAGGACACAGCTGTGTACTACTGTGCAAGACACACAGTGAGGGGAAGTCAGTGTGAGCCCAGACACAAACCTCCCCATGCAGGAGGGTGCTGAGCTGCAGGAGGTGCTCATGGCCCACTCACAGCAGAGACTCAGTTTCAAGGAAGATTTGTGGAAATCACAGAACCCTATAATAATATAGGGTTTCTCCCTCAAGCTTAAAAGCATTGAAACACTAGGGATTCTCCACTACAACAATTCTAAACAATTCCATTATGTTTTCAAGCTTTAAACACAGAAATTGTATATAACATTATATGATGTTTTATTCACACACATATAAAGTCATTTCCTTCATTTTGTTCTGGTTTAGTCTGGAAGCATGAAAAAACTTTCCTCCAAATAACACTGTGACACTGTACAATTAATTCTCAGAATCTAGTTGTCTGTCTTGGCTGTGCCCAGGCAAAATACAATAATAATAATATTAATAATAATAATGTTGAATTTTCATTATTGCTTAGTCAACATTGGGGCAGATTATTTTATTGTAGAATGATTTTATCTGAATTGAAAATTTGAGGCCCCACTTTCTTTTTCCAGAGTAAGTGTATATATATATCTCCTTCCTCTCCCAGGCTATTCAGTATTATTGATTCCCTACCTTAGCAGCCCACCATCATGTTGAGCCACAAGACTTCATTGAAAAAGAGCAAAAAGAGGAGATACCCGGGCATGGCCCTGGGTGGATCATCCAGGAGACTTATCTTGTTTTCTCATCATGCACAGGGTTTCTTAAGGCTGTACATGATCCAAATTCACAGTAGGTTGACTCTGAAAGGTTGGTTCACCTGATGGACTTGAAAAACCACCCACATCTCACTGGTTGCAGAAGCCACATGAAGTCAGAGTCTGGCCACATGTCAGGAACCATGGAAGTTCTTCCTGAGCTATCACCTCTAGGGAAGGTGCTGAAATGTCATGAGAAATTTTTAAAAAAGCAAATTTGGAACATGGAATGTCTGTACCTTGTTTCTTTGCTGATAGATTGACATTTGCCTCAGGAGGAGCTCAGGCTCTCTTACCTCACTTGTGAACTCTAGGGTAGTCTCTTAACTGCCTCTTCCTTAAATTTGCAAACATCCAATGATATGGCCTGGAGCTAGCAAAACAAACCAACATAAAACAAAAATATAACAAAATACCTCTCCCATTCTTTGCAAATTGCTTATGGATTTCATGAATTAGTATTGAAAATTTTTTATTTTTATTTTTTTACTTTATTTTTAGAGAAGTTTTAAATTTACATTTACAAAAGTATAGGAAATTCTCATATAACTCCACACTCACTCACACTCATAGTTACCCCTACTATGGACCTCTTAAATTAGTATGGTACATTTGTTACAGTTGATGAACTAATATTAAAGCATTGCTACTAACCAAAGTCTATAGTTTACATTGTGGCTTACACTTTGTGCTGTACAGATCCATAGGAGTTGAAAAATGAGTAATTTCAGGTGTCCATTATTGCAGTTATTATACAGAAGAATCTCACCATGAAATAAGCCAGAGACAAAAGGACAAATATTGGATGATCTCACTGATATGAATTAAGGGTAGTGTGCAAACTCATGGAATTAGAGTTTGGAAGATGAGTAGCTAGAAGACATGAGTTTTGAAATTTTAAAAAAGAAATGGAGTAGTGCATGTCCAGTGTAGAAAGTTTAAAATGTACAGAAAAGCAAAATGAAATTAAATATTACCTACATTTTCACCATCTCAATACAATTATATTTAACATGTTTTTAATACTTTAAAGTTATACACACATATATTTTTGTATGGGTTCATATTGTGTGTTTATATATATTTTAGAAAATTTATTGAGTTATAATTTACATACCATATAATTCATTCATGTAAGCTGTACAAGCCATTTTTTAGTATATTAACAGGGTGTTGCAAGCATCACCACAATCAAATTTTAGAATATTTTGGCCCCCTCCTAAAAGAAGCCTTGTATCCAGTAGCAGTCACTCCATACTCTCCCCATCCCCCAGCCCTAGGTAATCATGATTCTACTTTCTTTCTCTATAGATTTCCTATTCTGGACATTTCATATAAATGGAATCAAATAATATGTAGTCCTTGTGACTGCTGCCTTCTACTTGCCATCATGTTTTCAAGGTTGAGCCATATTGGAGCATATATCAATCCTTTTTATTGTTGAATTGCATTGTATGGGCTTACCACATTTTGTTTATTCATTCATCAGGTGATGGGCATTTAGTTTGTACATTTTGGCTATTATGAATAATGTTTGCTATAACATTCACAGAAAAGATTTTGTGTGCATATCAGTGATTATTTCTCTTGGGTATATAATTAGGAGTGGAATTGTCATGTCATTATATATTTTTTATAAGCTACTATTTTCAATTTAAATATCATGACTATTTTTCTATCTTATTAAATATTATTCTAAAATTTCATTGAACAAACTAAATGTGTTTATTATAGAGTATGTTTATAAGGTGTATTTTTATTCCATTACCCTTTGATGACTGTTTCCAAAAGCTTGGCCATTATAAACAACTTCATAATAAATATTCTCATAACTGAATAGTTGTGCACAAATAAAATAATTTCTAATAGCTTCTTAGATGTGCAATAGCTTATCATATTTTTCAAGTTTGTCCCAAAGAACTGTTGTAGTATTTTATGGGACCAATATTTTAAAGGCAAATGAAAGGACTAATGTTCCTCTTTCCTTTCAACACTAAGTATATTGACTTTTAACATTTCTCAGTCTGATTGATGGTAGTGGTATTTCATTGTTGTTTTCATTTGCATTTTTCAGCTACTAATTTTTGAACATTTTCCTCTTTTTTTCTTGCATTTCTTTTTTTACATTTCTGTTTTAATGATCATGTTCTTTGAAAATTTTATTACTTTTTTGTATCTTTTAAATTAGAGACTGTGTTGATATTTAGGTGAAAAAATCTATTTCCACTCTTTCAACTTCAAAAATCAGGTCTTTCAGTTCCCATGACCAGGTAAGCCTGGATGCCTCTCGCTAGAACTGACATCATCCAGCCAGATCTGAAGCTGGGTCAGAGGAAGGTGAAAAATTAAAGTATTGATCATTAATTTTAAATTGCATGGCAGTAAACTAACTTTAATGAAATACAGATTACTGGAAAACTAGAATGGTTGTATAAGTCAGGAGCTCTCCAAATTTTCTCCAAACCAATTAAGGAATTCTACATCAGAGAATAAGCTTTACCCTCATGGTGAGACCCAGGTCAGGATATCGTTAGCATGCCAGTTATGGTGAGGAATTTCCTTTTATTTATTTAGACATATATAATAGGCAGAGAAGTCAGAGTGAGGCCATCCTAGAGTCAGAGTACCCCTACAGGCCATAAGCAGCATGACAGGGAAAATGGAAGTCTTCAGACTTGACAGACCTCCCTTCCCTGATTCCATGCCCCTGGAAAACCCTACATCCTCTCCCGTCCCCAATATTCACATCCTCCCAACCCCTCTCTGCTCTGGGAATATCAGGCTCAGTCAAAATGACCTTTACTCCTGACTGTGTTTGTCATCACAACAGCTCAGGAATCCTGGGTCAACTCTCTCAACACCTGGATTCTTTTACCCACTGGACTCACTACAGCTTTTTCTCTGGCTCCATCCTTCACTACTACCCCTTTCTAAATTCCCTCCATTGTGTCTTTTGAAATCTTCAGTCAGTAAATAGCAAATCCCATAGACTGTCAATCCCATCTCTGAACATCCTTTTTACCTTCATATCCTAACTGAAAACTGATTCTTGCCTTGGATATGCCCCTGAAAAGTTCTCAAATGGCAGCTTTTTCCTCTCAGATATCTCTCATATGACCTGAGTGTTTGCCTAATAGCTAATCCTTCCCAGTTTCAGACAATTCTCACTATCCCATCTACCCTCCATCAACATTCACCCCCATATTATAACATTACTTTATACATAATCTGTCTTTACATGGTTATCTACTGATCTTGGAATTACTGCCATCCTTCTGGATTCCTTCTACAGCTGCTGTATGACTTTCTTTCATAAGATTTCTCATGAATCATGATGATTTCAATATGCACATACTTGTCTTTGAGTCTCTTGAAACTATTTCTCCTTCAACACACTGTCCTCCTCATGACCTCATGAGCACCATGATAGACCTCACCCTTCCACCTTCCAAGAAAAACTTGCTACAAGGCTCCAAGATCTAGCACTCTACTATCTGGCCTCCTCCTCCTTTCTCTCAAGGTTGTTCCCTCTACATTTTCACTCCAAAATCCATTAAACCACACCTGGAACTCCACTTTCTTTTTCCCTCCCACAGTCTTTGCTTATTATACACATTAGAGACTTGAAAAGTTTCTTTTAAAGTATACTTTTTAGAGAATAAGAAATAATGTTTTCGTTCAAGAGTAACAAGATTGTCTGTGTATCAAACTCTGTGAATCAAAAAAAACATTCCTGGGATGAATAAATAATATTTGAAGGTTGCAGGGGGAAAAGCCTCATATACAAAAGGTGATTTCTTCCCTATATGCCAACAATGAACTATTGGAATTTTAAAATAACAAAAAATACAGTTATATTTAGCAAAAATGCAATACTTTGATATAAATCTAACAAAACATGTGCATGACCAATGTGTAGGAAACTGCAAAAACAATGAAGAAGGCCAATAAAATCTGAATAAATTAGAAATGTTTTGTGCACATGGATTTGAAGACTCAAGTCTACTAAAATGTCAATTCTTCCCAACGTGATCTATAAATTCATTGTAATTCCAAGCAAAATCCCAACAAGCTATTTTGCAGATACCAACAAACTTAAAAGGTATATCAAAAGACAATAGATATAGAATAACCACCCATTACTTAAGACATACAGTAAAGTTGGGTGGCTCATACCTCAATTTCAAAACTTAATATAAAGCGACAGGAATCAAGGTAACTTGATATTTGTGATAAAATAGGCACAGAGATCAATGTAACAGAATGGAAAGCCCAGATATTGACCAGTACAAATATTGTCAACTGATGGTCAGAAAGCTGCAAAAGCAATTTAATAGATATAAGATAGTCTTTTTAACAAACATTTTTGCAATTATGTGCAAAAAATAAACCTAGATGCCTATTTTTCACAGATATTAATTCAAAATGATTCATAGACCTAAATGTAACATGGAAAAATATAAAACATCTACAAGAAAACATAGGAGAAAGTCTAGGGGTCCTGGATCTTGGTAATAAATTTTTAGAGACAACGACAAATGCATAATTTGTGTGTGGGGGTAGATACCATGGACTTTAGTGAAATTAAAAATTTCTGCTTTACTAAAAGCCAGGTAAAGGAAAAGAAATGTGCAGACAAATACAGAGATAAAATGCTTGAAAACCCATATCTGATAAAGGACTTTTATACAATATGTAGAAATCAAATCTTAAAACTCAAGGGTAATATAATGATTAAGCCAGTTAAAACTGAGCAAAAGTTCTGAGGAGACACCTCATCAAAGAAAATATGCAGATGACAGAAAAAGATTATGAAAAGTTGCTCAACATCATTTGTCCTCAGGGAATTGCAAATTAAGGCAACAAGATACCACTGCACATACATGTGAATGGCTAAAACTCAAATGAAATTGACAAGACCATCTGCTGTGAGGAGGCAGCACCTCAGCACCTACATCACTGTTGGGGGAATCCACAAGGCTGCAGCCACTGTGGAGTTCAGGCAGTTTCTTACAAAGCTATGCCTAGTCTTTCCACACAAAGCAGCAGATGTGCTCTTATGCATTTTTGCAACTAATTTGAAAATCAATGTTCACAAAGAATCTGCACATTAATGTCAGTAGAAACTTCATTTATATTAGCAAAAAACTGGAAGTAACATCATGTCCTTCAACATGTGAATGTATAAAAAAATGTGTAACAGACATATGATGGGATATTTGAATTGTTTTCTTCCTTTTTAAGAAAATGTCTCTGCTCTGAATTTCTCTGAAATTATCTCTTCTAAAGTTTTTACTCAAATTTTCAATTTTATTTAAAATACACAAGTACATTCTCTTTCCTAACTCCATCTTCCTGTTACAGAATTTTATTCTATGTGTGTTACTGAAATTTTTGCTTTGATTATTCTTTATTCTTTCTTTTTACATAACATTAAAATTTAATTTTTATAATAATTTGTTATACAATTTTTTTATTCCATGCCTTCTTGTACCCCTCATTGATTTCCTACCCATGCATTAGTTTGTTTAGCCTTTTTGTGTTATCAGTATTTTGTTTTGCTTACTTCCTCAAATTTTGTCTTAGTTTGTGTTTCATAATTAGCAAAAAGTCAGAAAGAAATAGATTAGAGAATCTTTACATGTTCCCAAGGCTCCAAGATTTATCAAAAGATAAATGTAATCCACATTTAGGTGCATCACATATATCTTTTAATCTCAGATTGGTTAATTTTAATATAAATTTATTTTATCACATCTTGCAAAGAAATTATGAGACTGGCTGCCACCAACTTGGGCTCTCTATAGTGGGAAAACAATTCCAT
>JAQZBX010113322.1:0-10121 GCA_029593785.1 Cabassous unicinctus | reverse complement strand
TAATCTCTCTATCATATTTTTTATCTCTATGTCTTTCTGGCATGCATTCTGAATTATTTCCTCAGGCCTACTCAGTTCACTAATTCCCTCTTCAGTTTCCTCTGATCTGCTGGTTCATATACATATATTGCATTTTTTATTTCAATGATTATATTTTTCATTTCTAGGAATTGCTTATTTTTCACCTTGCTTGCTTGATTGTTCTTGTTTATGTTTTTTTTAAAACAATTTATTGAAGTGTATCATTCATACATGAACATACATAAACTGTAAGTGTTCAGTAAACATCGTGATCTTACAAAACAAACATGAATAACATCATACAGGGCTCCCACACATCACCCCCCCACAAACACCCTGCATTGTTGTGAAACATTTGTTAACATATCATGAAAGTGCATTGTCAGAGTATTACTACTAACTATAGTCCATATCTTCCTCCTCTATACATTTTTTTAAGGATTTATTTATTTATTTACTTTTGTCCATTTTTACCCACCCCCCACCCCCCATTTTTGCTGTTTCTGTGTCATTTGCTGGGCAACTCTCTGTGTCTGTTTCCTGCCCTCTCCCCTCATCCTTCTCCTCCTTTGTTCACTGGGATTCGATCCTCGGAATCTCCGATGTGGGGAGAGGCGTCCTACCACCTGTGCCACCTTAGTTCCTGGTTTTTCGGCGCGTGTTGTCTTGGCTCTCCCTTGTGTCACTCTCCTGTTACGTCATCATCTTGCTGCATGGCTTATGGGGCCTGGCAGCTCATCTGTGCACAGGGTCCGGGGACCCACGCGCTTTCTGTATTTTTCCTTTTTTTATTTTTACCAGGACGTCCCAGGGGTCGAACCCAGATCCCTCCATATGGGAGACGGATGCCCAACCACCCGAGCCACATCCGTCCCCTGCTAATATCTCTTAAGGTTGACCAAAGATACCCAAAGTTACAGTCTTTTCCCATACAGGTTGGTCATATAATAAATCAGGTTTTGTTTATCACCAGCATTCTAAAAACCAGACCTAGGGAGAAAAACTAGGTCTGGAGACACATGCATGTTTCTAATATAGCGAATGTTTAGCCTATCCTGATTATCACAAAATCAGGACAGCGAGAATATTCACACCTTATGTTTTCAGATTTCTTTTTTATTACTTTAGATGCATTAAACATTGTAATTTTATATTTTGTGACTGAAAATTCTAGTATCTGAAATCTTTTTGGTTCTCACTATATTATCCCCCGCCCACCCCCAACCCCCGTATTAATCAGCCAAATGGGTGCTGATGCAAAATACCAGAAATCTTTGGCTTTTATAAAGGGTATTTATTTGGGGTAGAGGCTTACAGTTACTAGGCCATAAAGCATAAGTTACTTCCCTCACCAAGTCTGTTTCCATGTGTTGGAGCAAGATGGTTTCTCACATCTGCAGGGGTTCAGGCTTCCTGGGTTCCTCTTTTCCTGGGACTCGTTTCTCTCCGGGCTTAGCTGTTCTGCTCTCTCCACAAGGACAGCTGTAGACTATCAGTTGAACGGCTCGTCTCTCTTGCCTGGGCCTCTGCCGTGTCTAATGGAACCCTCTCTCCTTCCTCATGTATCTGCTTCTCTGTGTGTTTACTTCCCGGGCTCCAGGATCAAAACTCTCTCCTCCCTTCTCTGCAGTGCAATGTCTCTGTGAGTTCCTGCCCACCAAAAGGGCAGGGACTCAATGTCTTACTGATGTGGCCCAATCAAAGCCTTAATCATTATTTAATCAAGTAAAAGTGAAAACTCTGAATCCAATATAATCTAATATGCCCAGAGGAACAAACCAGTTTACAAACATAATCCAATATCTATTTTTGGAATTCATAAACAATATCAAACTGCTACACCCTCTTTCTTGCTCTTGTCCATGATCCCTTATCCATGTTTTTTTTTAACTGGGAAAAACATTTTCCTTGAAGTTTTTATATCTTAGAATTATTTGACATCTTTCTGAAATGAAGATGGGTTCCTGCATAGAGAGTTTGCTTCTGTTAGCTGCCAGGAATACAACTTAGGACCATATTAATTTATATTCTCCACTTTAGATTTTTTAGACCACGTTGGTAGCATGAATTCAGATGGCAAACTATATGAGGATGGCTTGTCCTCAGGAAGTTGCAGGGGAGTTTTTTCTTCCCCATTACTTAACACCAAGGTAGAGACAGGCATGTTTCCTTACTGCTCCCTTTTTATTTATTTCTAGTTCACAGTTATACTGTGTGTGGCTTTTTATGTGGATGTTTACTGTTAATACTCTCCGTTTTTAGCAGAACTGAGGCTTTTCTCTCCCATGCCTCTGGCAGCCATAAAAGGAGGAACTCAAAGAGCACAAGCTTCAACAGAAACCATCAGGGGAAAAGCTGGCTTTATATGTTCATTTACTCCAGAGGTCCTGCTTTCACTTCATTTTTGGGATTCTTCAGATTTCTTCTTTTTTTGCTAGCTCAGCAATGCATTTAAAAAGATTTTATTCAGGAAATCTGGTCTGTCTTGCATCATCAAAAGGAAGTCTTTATATATTCATTCATTCATTTATTCAAGAAGAATTTGTTGAGCACTTTATTTATTTGTTTATTTGCTTTTATCCATTTTTACACCTCCCCCCCCGCCCCTGTTTTTGCTGTTTTTGTATCCATTCGCTGGTCAGTTCTCTATGTCTGTTTCCTGCCCTCTCTTCTCATCCTTCTCCTCCTGTCTTCACCGAGATTCGATCCTGGGAACCTCCGATGTGGGAGAGATGTCCTACCGCCTGCGCCACCTTAGTTCCTGGTTTTTCGGTGCATCTCGTCTTGGCTCTCCCTTGTGTCACTCTCCTGTCACGTCATCATCTTGCTGCGTGGCTCGGCTCGGCCTGACAGCGTACCCGTGCGGGGCCTGGGGGGCTTACTCACTTGCGGGGCCTGACGGCGCACCTGCACACAGTATCTGGTGGCCTGCATGCCTTCTATATTTTTCTTTTTTTAAAATTTTTACCGGGAGGTCCTGGGGATCGAACCCAGGCCCCTCCATATGGGAGATGGACGCCCAAGCATTTGAGCCACATCCACCCCTGAGCACTTTTTATATGGCAGCAAATGAGAATGATTTTCTGAGTTCATATTTTCTCTTATTACTAAAGCCAGAAAATTTAAACAAACAATGATAATGCTGTATAGTAAGTACTGTATTAGGGGAAATACAGCATGGTACAGGAGTACATGGGAGGGGCACTGTTTTAGTTTGCTAAGGCTGCCAATGCAAAAATACCAGAAATGGGTTGGCCTTTATAATGGAAATTTTATTAGGGGAAAATCTTACAATTCCAAAGCTGTGAAAATGTCCACATCAAGGTATCATCAGAGATGCTTTCTCACCAAAGGTTAGCTGCTAGCAGATCCTGGAGTCCTGCTGCGTGGCAAGGCAAAATGGCAGCTCTCAGTCTGAGTCTCTGCCTTCTCCTCCAAGCCATTTTCTCTCAGAGCTCAGGTGTGGGCGATCTAGCACATGGCAGGGCTTGTCTGTTCAGCTTCAAGCTGCTCCATGGTCTAGTCTTTTGGGGGACTCTTTCCGTGCCTCTGTGCTGTGCTGTTTTAGAGCATACACAGCCTCTGGCCTCTGAGACCACTCTCAGCCTTTTGGGTCTTCTTTATCTCTCTTACATGACAGGGTCAAAATGGCAGCTGTCTTTCTCTGTTTCTGATTCCAGTTCTAAGTTTATATAAGACCCCAGCAAGAGGGTAGAGACCCACCCTTG
Organism: Cabassous unicinctus; assembly: GCA_029593785.1. NCBI lineage: Eukaryota > Metazoa > Chordata > Mammalia > Cingulata > Chlamyphoridae > Cabassous > Cabassous unicinctus. Next base: position 6,372 of record JAQZBX010113322.1, on the reverse strand, counting down.
GTCATGCCTCAGTGACATAGTCCAATGAAAGGCCCTAAAGTGATCTAATTAAGTGATCTAATCAGAACATCCCTTAATGCAGTCAAAGGGTCCCAAATCCATAGGAATGGATTAGTTTAAGAATATGATCTTTTCTGGGATTCACAAAACTTCAAACTGTCACAGGCACCTAGGTAAGTCTTGATTGGTTAGAAAAGGTTTCCATAAGGAAGTGATACCTAGTTAGGGACTAAAATTAAGAGCTCCTGATTTTGGTGTGGTGAGTTGTAGAGAAAGGCAATAAAACTGCAAGTAATTTAGTGTGACTAGAAAAATGTATAGAGGATCTGGTGATGGGGCTGGTTGTGGTGAAGAGATGAGATTAAAGAGGTAAGCAGTAGTAAGGCCAGGATCTGCTTCAGGAGTTTGCCTTTTGTTTTGTAGGTAGTAGGAATCTATTGGAGTATTTTAAGCAAGGGAAGTTCTTGATCAGATTGAAGATTTCAAAAAGTAAACCAGTTGCAGAGTGGATAACAGATTTCCAAGGAGAGAGCCTGAAAGCAGTAATCTAAATAAGGGTGTAGACTGGTGTAATGGCAATGCTTTTTTAAAGGAGTAGGTGAACTCAAGAGATTTGAATAATTAAGACTTTGTAATTGAATTTGGGGTATGAAGCAGAGGGTCAAATAAAGAAAAATACCTGGTTACTGGACTGGGCAATTGGGTAGATGATTGCATTGATTTCTAAAATTAGGAATACCAAAGCTAGAGATATTTTTATGAGACTATTATGACTCAGTTTTGGACGTCTGAGTTGTAGGTGCCTCTTAACAGATGACAAGATAACTAGTAGGTGATTGGGTGTGCAAATACCCTACTCTGAGTTATCATCATCAATACCCTGGATTACTACAGTAGTCTTCTCATTGTGTTCCCTGCTTCACTGTTGCCCCTCTATAATCCATTTTTCACATAGCTGGTGTGGTCTTTTAAAATAGATCTTATTACTTCCCTGTTTAAAACTTTCCATCTATTTCTCATTGCCTGTAGAAAAAAGTCTGGACTGCTAGAATAAAATCAAAATTTCTTTTCCTTACACTCAAAACCCTCCCCTAGCTGATCTGGCCCCCATGTTCCCCTCCTTCTACTACTGACTTCCTTGCTCACTATGTTTCAGCCAAACCAGTCTCCTTTTGGTTCTTAGAAAATACCAAACTTACTCATTTTCTACCATCCCCTACTTGTTTGCAAGCCCCATGACAGTAGGAACTCAGTGCCTAGAGCTGTGGGTTTGCATGTAGTCTGAGCTTAATAAATATTTGTAAATGAATGAATGCAAAAAGAGTTCTGACCTAGAAATAAAGATTTAGGAGTTATTAGCTATACATAGGTGGTAACTGAAGCCGTGGGTATTTGAGGCTGTCCAAGGAGAGTGTATAGAGTGAGAAGATAAAAGATGAAGTAAAAAATTCCCAGTGAATAAGGGGCAAGGCAAAGAAGAGGAACTTGCAAAAGAGACTGGAGGAAAAGTGGCCCAAAGAAGTAGAAGAAAAACCAAGAGAGTATAATGTCAGTAAAAGAGTGGATTTGATGAATAATAAATATTTCAAAACTACCTTTCTTTCAGTTGGATGTCCTTTACAGCATGATTTTACATATTCCTTGAGAAACCGTGGTTTTTTTTGTTGTTGTTGTTTTTATGTTCATGATGCTTGTTTTTCAGCCTGTGCCCTGATCCTCGTTTTGGGCTTACTGGGCAGTTTTAGCTAATTTTCCTTCTCTTGTGGTGATAGAGAACTATTGGGGTAAACATTGATTGAGAGTTTGATATTAGGATAAAGGAATGGAGAATGTAGCATGTCTCTAAGTTCCAGAAATGAGCATATTTATTAGACCACAGTAAAGGCAGAAGAAACAGGTGGTAAAATAAGACAATTAAGGGTAAAATATGTAATAATGCTCTTCTGAAGTGAACATAGACTCCGGCAAAAATACTTAAAGTTGGTTCCACCTTACAGAATGATTTGAAATTGAACTCCATGAATTGAGTTTGTTTTTTTCTTCTTTTGAATGGAATCAAATGTTTATTTTCTTACATTAAGAACATTGTTTATTGATGATTTTATTTTGGGCTCAGTTTTTCAAGATTTTCTTAAGCCAAATTAAACCTTGTTAGCCATCAGATAGACAGCAGGCAATTGCTTGATTGAAAGATAATTTGTATATTTAATGGTTTGATATTATTTGACTTTTGAATAATTCAAATCACACGATAAAGTTGGAAATAGCTCATTAAGAAGCAGAGACTTACTAAGGAATCTTTAAGTTTTTAAGGAGCATTCATAGGTTTTACATTTTAGTAAAATTAGTTTTAATTTTGCTAATGACAGCAGATGTGTGGCAAACATCCAGGGCTTGAGTATAAAACAAAATGTTGAGAGATATTCATGGATAGAATGTCTGGTTACTTATTGAAATCATAAGGATTCTATTTGAATGATACAGTGAAGGTCTACTAAGATGGTGATGTTCAAAATAAGTATTCATACGTGTGTTTGTGCCATTTACTAGCATTTCTTGCTTGTGATTCATAGTACTATATAATTAGTAACATCTCGACAGTTTGTAATGAGAAGAATATCCAGAAATATCAGTCGTAGAGCTCAAACTCATTTTATGTAACTTGTTTGAATGTCTTTGATTATTCTGGAAAGGAGGGTGTCTGTGAAACTTTTGACAGTACATTTCAGTTGTTCAGACACTAGGTGAGTGAAATAAGTAGAAAGCTTATTCACCCTATTCCATTTATACTTTTTCTATCTTTCTGTGCCTCAAAGCATAATTTTAAGAAATTGAGATATAGATTCTATAGATAAAGAAACTTTACAATTTGCTTGCTGTATAGCTTGACAAAAATAACATCGTAATAGTCATTTAACTCTTCAGTGTTAAATGTTAGAAGCTATAGTTTTTAATTAAACAGAAGTGTGTCAACCCTATCTTTAATTTACAAATATGCTATCATATCATATTTAGGATTTACTGAGTAGATATAATAAGGCCTTTTTGGGTATGAAAACCTAATATAACATTTCTAATAACTTCCCCAGTGGTTTTCACTAAAAAATAGTCAAGAAATATACTAAAAATTACAAGTAATTTTTTTTTGCTTTTGTTTCAAAGAGTTTTGTTTTTGTTAGTTGGTCTCTTGGCATTTAATTCCTCTATAAAAGCCTTCAAAGGAAGTAGATAATGGATAAGCAAAGCCTCTGATCAAGATGACATGGTGGATATGTGCTTTGAGATACCCGTTCCACTTCTCACTCATTGGAGTGATAGATGAAAATAAAGAGAAAATTGGAGATATAACTTGTAGCCATTTGGCAATTTGATGTAATTATGAATTCCAAAAATATAATTAAATCATGCTTGTAAACTGATCTGTTAATCTGGGCATGATTAATTTATGATTAGGGCATTGACTGGGCCACATCAGTATGGCATTGAGCCCCACCCCTTGGTAGGTGGGGAATCGAGTATAAAAGGCAAGGCAAAGGAAAGAGGGAGCAGTTTTTGAGAAGCAGTTTTGATGTTGGAGTTTTGATGTTGGAGAGAAGGCCCCAGGAGAAGTGAGCCATTCGCCTGATAGTCTACAGCTGACCTTGTGGAGGAACCAGAGGAGCTAAGCCCAGAGAGAAACGCAGCCCCGGGAAGAGAGGAACCCAAGAAGCCTGAACCCTGGCAAACATCGGCAGCTGTCTTGCTCCAACACGTGGCAATGGACTTTGGTGAGAGAAGAAACTTATGCTTTATGGCCTGGTAACTGTGGACTTCTACCCCAAATAAATACCCATTATAAAGACCAACCAATCTCTGGTATATTGCATTAGCACCCCTTTGGCTGACTAATACGTAACTGGACTCAAAAAAATAAAAACATGCTATGCCTAAGAAATGGGACTGAAGCTGCCATGTTTGGGTCTGGAAGCAGGTAGTGGTAGCTAAGAATTTGACTAGTCTAAGGTAATGAACCTAGAAATGTTATATGCGTAGCCAGGTACTGGAGTCAAGCTCACTGTTTGAACTTACACACCTGCACCCACACAAGGAGACTGAAAATAGCCCCTTCTAGTTACATCCTGAGGCTGTGTTTAATAGGAACTAGACTGTGGACTTAAGGAGGCAAGAAGACACTGACATCATTTGTTGGCTTGGAGACTGGATTGAGGGATAGGAATTTTAAACAGGCACTGTGAAATCTGGTACTGGACAGAAAGATCAGATTGAGTTCTGAACACTAGGGAATAGAATGATGGCAAGGAGTCTGAAATAATATATTTTATTTGAAATAAGATTGCGAATTTCAAAAATTCAAGCAACATGAGGAATCCTAAGGCTACGAAAATCAACAATATCAATAATCAAACATAAATTTACTCCAGATGAAATTGCTTTAAAATAACTGTTTAGGATCCTGAAAAAGATAAATGAAGGACTCATATCTATGAAAAACAAGAAATTTTGAGGGGAAGTGGATGTGGCTTAAGCACTTGGGTGGCCGCCTACCACATGGGAGGTCCTGAGTTTGTATCCCAGTGCCTCCTAAAGAAGACAAGCAAGACAGTGAGCTGTTGTGACGGGCTGGCGCGGCAAGCTGATGCAACAAGATGACACAATGAAGAGACACAATGAGGAAAGACAATGAGAGACACAACAAGCAGGGAGCGGAGGTGGCTCAAGTGATTGGGCGCCTCCCTCCCACATGGGAGGTGCTGGGTTCCCAGTGCCTCCTGAAAAGAAGACGAGCACAAAATGAACAGACACAGCAGACAGTGAGCGCAAACAATGAGGGGGTAGGGAAATAAAGAAATAAAATAACTGTTTTAAAAAAAAAAAACATTTGGAAACACAGAAATAAAACCAGAACAGGTAAATATGAAAAAGAGCCAACTAGTAATCTTAGAGTGTAGACACTAAAATAAAAACTTAATAGATTGAGAAGTCATAGTCAAGTAGAGAATTAGTAATTTACCCTGAATAAGCATAGAAAGGCAAAAAAGATTTTTAAAAAACATGAAAGAGTATTTAAGAAGCATGAAGCTCTAACATACCTTTACTTAGAGTTTCAGAAAAAGAAAATAGCATGGTGGAGAAGCAATATAGAGAGATGATGGATGAGAAGTTTTTAGAATTGAAGAAAATCAGTCTTCAGATCAAAAGTACACTTTGAGTACTGAATAAGTGAAAAGAAATCTATACATAGACACTTTGTGAAGAAACCACAGATTGGAAACCAAAACAAAGACTATAACTCAAAAGCTGCTGAGGAGAAAAGTTAGTGTTCTTTTGAAGTAGACTTTTCATCTACTTAAAAAGTGAAAACTACAATAATATATACTATACAAAGGGGGGAAATAATTTGGAGTAATATCCATGAAAGTATAAAGGGAAAATATGTTATTCTAGAATTTTACATCATTCACGAGTGAAGGCAAATAAAAACATTTTCACACAAAGACAAATGTCGTTTATTACCTACTCACCCTCATTGAAAACCATACTATTAAAGTATGTGCTTTTCTTTAAGATGCAAAATAAACCCAGAGGGAAAGGAGGGATGAGATGTAAAAGAGACAAAGAAGAGCAAGAAATGGATAAGGTGTGTTGGTAAAATGAACTGTTTGATAGTAAAAATGAAAAGCCTTGGGAAGCGGGTGTGGCTCAATCGATAGAGCTCCCGTTTACCATATGGGAGGCCCCGGGTTCGCTATATTTTTTTCATTTTTCCCAATCTGATGGCTGTAAAATGACATCTTATGGTTTCATATGGATTCTGTTAATAACAAGGCAATCATCTTTTTGTATGTTTATCGGTTATTTGTATTTCCTTTTCTATGCAAGTTTGTTCTTATTTTCTGCCTATTTTTTTTTTTTTCCTACTGCTTTGTTTTTTTTTCATTGATCTGGAGGAATTCTTTAAATATTCTTGATTCTAATCCTTTATTGATTCTATGTGTTGAAGATATCTTCTCCCAGGTTGCAGTATTTCTTTTCATTTTTTAAATGGGATCCTTTGATGAACAGTTGTTCTGAATTTTTGTTTACCAGGATTTATCCACTTTTTCCCCTTGTGGTATTTGTATCTCATTTAAGAATTCTGAGTTTCCCTACCATAAACAATTTGGTATTGTCTTTTCGAGGCATGTAAATGCCTTTAACAATTATGTCATTAATTTACCTGGAATTGGATTTTTTTTTAGGTATGAGGTAGATTCTAGTTTCCTTTTATTTTATTTAATGAATTTTGTGAGGAGGGAAACGGAGATTGTAAAGTTGTCCGAGCACTGTTAATTCACTGAAAGTAGTATCTCTAGAACTTTTTTTTTTTTTTTT